>OX579642.1:10771704-11046279 GCA_951230915.1 Antitrichia curtipendula | reverse complement strand
CTAGTCAAGTGCAAGATCCAACGGTTAGATATGGAGGGGAAAAAAACCCATTAAATTTTTTTTTTGGCCTTTGCTATAGAAATGGCAATTTTAAGTGTTTTTTTGATGAAAAAAAGACCTCGGGACTTTTGGGATTAACCCTTAAACGAAGAGCTCATAACCGTGGAAATCATCTCTTTTGACACCGTGTGAATTGTTGGATTAAAATAATGCAAAAGCACTCATTGGAAGTCAAGCTACTGTAGATGATCTTTTCTTTTCCCATAAAATTTGTAGGATGAATAGTTGCACTTCTGTCCTACACATGAGATTCTCTTGTCATTCATCGGCCACAAAACATCCGCCTCGACATTTAAGGGTTAATAATGTTACGAAGCCGCATCACCAGGTAGGGTTTCCTTGCTTTTTCCTTTGCATTGGATCTTGGAAAGGTTGGAGTTTTGAGGCTGTGCAACCAATTTTGACTTTGAAAACTCAAGAAGTCCACCAACACGGTGCTTCACACAGTCTTTCCTTTTGAGCTTGCAATGGCTTGGATGGATCCAGACCAGGCCAGGTCAGGCTGACGTCATCAGTATTTGACAGCCTCACCATTTAGATGGTTCTGCAACACTTTGCCCAACTTTACACCATCATACTCACTGGCTCTTCCAGGACCAAGCGTTCACTTTTTGACTGTGCGGATGTCACTTTGTTGCAAATCAATGATGTCATTTACATTCTTTTTCTTTTAAGGTAGGGGGCTGTTAAAAGCAACCCTTTTAAGAGCTGATTGCATTTTCAGGGAAGCTAAAACTCCTTGGAACAATTTTCAGTAAATTTTACTAGGAAGGAAAATGGAATTGGCATTGAATCCAAGTCGTTTCATATTTTTCGGACCTTTGTGGAATTAGTTACAAATTTCTGAAGTTGAAAATGCAGTGGTTTCTAAAAGCGACCCCCCTCTCTGAAATGTACAATGTTGGTACATTGAAGAAAGTAAAATGTACCTCTGTGTTAGAGTTTGCTTTTTACAGACCCCTACCTTAGAGCCATCGCAATAGGGAATCGTTGATATGGATTGCGTGCAAGTTCTTTTCTTTTCTCTAAAATAAAATGAAATGATGTTGATCTGTTACAAAGTTTTGAAGAAATGATGGCGACCACAGTAATTATGGTTGCCCAACTCAAACAAAAACTAACGAATGATGACCACTTTTTGTTATAATTCTATATATTTATTATTATTAAATTATTCAAAATGTTGTATTTTCTTGTTGTTTAGTGAAAGGAGGTTCCAATGCACCAAAGACTGTGACATTTGGATATTGTACATGTAAAAGTTACAAAGGATCAAAGTTTTTTCTGGCAAATGTTTTAGAATTGTTTCTTCAACATAGTTTCATATTGATTTTGGAGGTGTACACAGACTTATGATGGTAGTTTTAGCCACGGTGAATTGGGGATGGTGCCCACCTTGGGGGTGATTCCAAGGAATACATTTACTTATTTAAATTCATAACCTATGAAGGGGGTGGTTTTGGGGTCAATCTTTTGTGTTTATACCTCCGGATGACTCAAAAATTGCAACATAGATACACAAGAGTACTCTATTTTGGGAGTCTCATTTTTTTTTCAAAAATAAATTTCTATTTAAAAATCCCTACAATCCCAAGTGACATATGTCTTCAAGCTTCAATTGGTGCTAGGGAATAAAAATTATGCCATCCTAAGTCCAAAATCTGTAGAAGAATCTAAAATAATTTTTCTTAGATAATATTTAGATAATATTTTGATCTATATGGAATGATTTGACTCATTCCATTTGGATTATTGATGTAAAAATTATGGATAATCTTGTTTTGTGAGCAATCATGACATCCTGAAAAAAATAATGTATTAGACTCATTTGGAACTTAGTTTTTATAATTTTTCCTAAAAGAATTTCTGTATGGTTTAGTCTGTCTATTAGAAAACTCTCACCATTGGAATACTATATTTCAATTCCAATCTAGAGCTATCATCAATTTAGATTTTCTTTTTATCTTATGCCTAATTCTATTTAACAATTTAAAAAAAAAAAAATCCAAATTTAATTTTTTTTCCTAGACTCTCAACTCAAGTACTCAACATCACAAATTTTAAAATCAAAATATATTTGTAGTGCAAAAATTTTAATCCAAGAAGATTCAAAATCTTATAATCAAATTAGGTAATTAGTGCAAAAAATCTGTTTTGTTCACTTTAAAACACAAATATTTTGCAATCTATTAGGCCAAAGTTTCTAAAATTTATTCTACAAATTTTCACATTAGTCTAATCAAAGATCATAAACTCAAATATACATAGATTGAAATTTTTTTAATAGCCCTTGTTCCAATAGAAATGGCAATTTTGAGTGTGTTTTTTATGGAAAAAAACCTTGGGACTTTAGCTTCCAATTGGTTGTCTATCATTTGTTGTTTGGAATTTTAGTACTATCTTAGCACAATTAAGAAATTTCAAAGTAAAAATATTTGAATTCTCACTATTGAAAAAATTGATTCAATTCATGTGCTCCATTGTAATAATACAAACTTCTAATAATTTGAAAATTATGCAAATTTGCATGGTACATTGATTTGAAAGTTTACAAAATCAACAAATTGTGATCTACACTATATTCAGCCATCTTAAACAATGTGATTGTCATCCAAATTTCTTCTACATTCATCCAACTTTCATCTAAAATTAATCCAAATGTTTGAAACAATTACACCATATTCATCTAAAATTCATTCAAATTAGTTTAATGTTGTCTTCCACTATTCAAATTCTTGTATTCATTGAAATAACTTGTTAGTATGTTGGAGCTCGTGAATGCAAAAAAGAAAATTTTATTTCTTGTAGGATTATAAATTATAGATGTAGAAATAGTAGCATTTTTACTTTATCAAGCAAAGATTTAACTGCCGCAATGCCACTTTTTAGTATATAGACCAACATGAATATATGAGGGAGACTTTATTTGATATTCTTTATTATATTATATTTAAAAAAATCTAGGAATTTAAAAGTGGATTCGGTTCCTATTTTGGTTAAATCAATATATGTATTTATTTGAATCATGTCAACAATTGTGAACCTTCTAAACCATCTTTGGTTTTGCTTTGGTCTCACTCACTACTTTGAGTTATAAATTAGGATTAAATTAATGTTAATAGTAGAGATTTTAGGAAATTTATGGTTAGAGGCAATATGGCATAGTAAGAAGTTGCATAATAAAGTGTTAAAAATGAACTAGGGATAAAAAATAAAAATAAAGATAGTAGAAGGTAACGAGTAGACATTAGAGAGGGCCAAGATGGAAGACCAAGATTAGACAAGTGAAGACTAGGTGAAAGACAAAGACTAGGCAAATCAAAACCAAAAGGAGGTTGAAGACTAAGATGCCATATTTAACTACTTTTGGACTTTGCAAAGTCCAAAATTGGTAACTGAGGGACATCTAAGATAATTGTAGACTTTGACTTCTATAGATTTTATGAATCTAGAAATGATATAGATTTTGGACTAGGTGGTTTGAAAAATGTACAACAGATTTAGATTTTAGATATCTATGACAACGGGAGATCTCCCGATGGACAAAGTCCAAAATTCCCTTAAAAGTCCAAAAGTAGTTAAATATGGCATTAAGGGTTAGGGCTAGGATTTTTTCTTTTCTTTTCTCCCTTAGGGATTAGACCCTTGCTTGTAGGTAGAGTTTGTTGTTTCTTTAGAGATTAGTGGGGAGAAAAGCTATCAAGAGTTAGGAGAATGTAGGAGAGGAAAAGTCTAGTGGATTAGAGAGTTTGTAAACCCTTGAAGTGCTATTGATGATGATCCTTGAATTGAAACAATCTAATATTTTTCCTTGATAGATATCTTCTCCTTCCTTTTTTCATGTTGTTTCATTGCATTCTAAGTTGTAGATCATTAGTTATAAATTACTAAAATAGAGTCCAATCTTGAAGTGGCAAAACACCAACAACCTCCAAAAGTCAAATCTCAAAGCAAGGCTAATCTCACCCCCCATTTAATATTTCTACTAGATAGTTTTATTTTTCTTCTTCCTTTAGACATTGGTTCCATTGCATTCTGAATGAGTTCAGTGAGCTGTAAGTCATTAATTGTAAATTTCTAAAGTTGAGTTGGATATTGAAGTGGCAAAATGCCGACAACCTCTAATAGTCATATCTCATGGTAAAGATGATCTCAAATTTTCCATCTTATATTCTTTCTATATTTTAAAAATCTTTTAAATTTTTTTGACCTTTGCTTCATTCATTCCTATTTGTGAATAGTTAATTATGAATTCTTAAAGTTGAAGAGGATATTAATTAAAGCAATTTGAATAGTAGAAACCATCATGGTTGAGTCTATTGCTTGGAGGTATTAGTTTTTATACCCACCTTGGTAGATTGTAATATAAATACTTTTGAAGGTTTGAAATTCACTACAACAATCTTTATTAAATGTGACCTATTTCTATTGGAGTCATTTGTGGAATCTGAAATTAATAGACTATTATTATATGCCAATTTTAAAACATGATTGGGATTCTTCTCTCTCTCACCCCTCTTTCTATCATCATACAATGGTTTGTAGAAGTATTTGGACAACAAGTTATATTCCCAAATTAGCTCAAGCAGTGGTTGAAAAGTGAAGCTATTAGAGATTTTGTTGACTGCATTTATGAAGAAAATCACATGGCATGTAATTAACATCATTTCCCTCAAAATTAACCAATTGGAAGATCTATATTATGAAATATCTTGAAGTGGTGTGTTTAACTTAATATGCACACAAGTTGTGCACACTTCTATCTTCTCAATACAAGTGTTGTTTTGAAGCTTTCTCGTGCTACAAAAAATTTCAGCGTTTTAGAGAAGTTCCAAGTGACTCACTATGGCTCCTAAGAGATGTGAAACTAAGAGAAAGGCAATTTTTGAGATGCACAAGAGAGGCAACTCTTATGGTGAAATTTCAGCAGTTTTGGGCATTCCTCGAAACACTTGTAGTGACATAGTACAAAGATTTGGTGAGAGAGGGAGTTTAAGAGACAAAGCTTTACCTGGTAGACCTCATATTTTTGATGAATGCGACGATCTTGACATTGTAAGGAGGTTAAATGATCAAAATACTAGTATTACTGCAACAATATGAAGAGGATTATGGTCTAAGGGCATGCAATTGAGTGGTGATACAATTAAAAGGAATCTTTAGAGGCAAGGCTTGCAAGCATGTATGAAGGTCAAGAAGTCACTTTTGACAAAGAAGCATCGAGCACGTCGTTTTCAATGGGCAAAAAAATGCAATCCTTTCACTTTAGAAGATTGGAGTTTTGTCATCTTTTCTGATGAGTCAAACATTAGAAAAAATTTCAGCCCTCAAGAAGGCTGCCAGAATTTGATTTACAGCACCCCCAGGGTGCAATTACAGAAAAAAAAATTGATTTTTTTTTTTAAAATTAAAAAATTTCCCAATCTTATGTGGCGCTGACGTGGCACCAAAATCGCTGACATGGACCAAATAGGACGTTGATGTGGCGTTGCATGGCACAAGAATCGCTTACGTGGGCCAAACAAGACGCTGATGTGACGCTGACGTGGCACCAGAATCGCTGATGTGGACCAAGTAGTAGTGACATGGCACTCTTTTCTTTTTTTCCACAATTGCACCGCGGGGGTGCAAGGCTCGCAGCCTTGTTGATGGCTGAAAATTTTCCTAATGATTTAACTTTTTTAGCTCAGATGGATAACAACATTGTTGGAGAAAGAGTGGAGAGGGTCTCTTAGACCAGTATGTGAAATATATAGTTAAGCATAGGGGAGGAAGTATAATAGTTTGGGGTTGTATGAATTGGAAAATAATTGGCAAACTTCATTTGATTGAAGGGAAGATGGATAGATATGTATATCAAGAGATTTTGGAGACATAACTTATGGAATATACGCATTCAGGGTTTAGAGGAAAAAAATGTCATTTCCAACATGAAAATGACTTCAAATATACTACAAATTACGTTGTAGATTGGTTGCTTGTACAAAAGTTTAAGATTATTTGGCACTCAATGCAATCCCCTGACTTCAACCTTGTAGAACACCTTGGGAATGAAGCAGATTGTTGCATGAGAACGTTTGAGATGAAATCCACTAGTAAAAGTGATTTATGGAAGAAAATACATAAAATATGGTATAGTATCGAAGTTGATGTTGTTAAGAAGTTAATATGTTCTATACCTCAAAGAGTTGTTGATGTTTACAAAGCAAAAGGTGGTTACACATGGTGGTAGTCATCTTAAATGCTTAAAAGTTGCATCTTTGAGCTGTGAAGTCATTTTGTAGCTTGTACTTTCATTTTCCACATGTAATGTACAATGTTATCAATTTTTGCAAAAATAATTGTACATTTTAGATTCTTAGTTTCATATTTGAATTAAGCTAAATTTTTTTAATTCATATTTCAACTTCAAAGGTTGTGCTATATGTTTATTCCAACTATATGCTCTTATAGTCTTTTACTTTCAATTTTTTGATATACTATGTAGAAATGATAGCAAGTTTTTAGATCAACTTCCATTGTACGACTAAGTATTCATGCTAGCCACTATAAAACGTTGTATTTGAATTTGTTTGAATTTGAAAACCAAGGTGCCTTACCTTTTTGATTGAATGGATTGTCCTCATCTCTTAGGTGAACCCAAGTACAAATTATATGTGTTTAATACCAAGCAATTCATATCTAGTAAAAATAAGATTCTTAACCCTTCAACAATTGAATCTTTTTGGAATTTTTGGACATTTAGTATATATCTTTAAACAAGTAATTATACTATTTAGCTCAATTTTGTCCATTTGGTAATAAAAGAAAGTTATTTTTTTAATTGAATGAAAAATTATTTGGACATAACAATGTCCAAAAGCACTAATTCATCATCAAGAATATAGACTTTGGAGTGCTACGGGGCTATAAACACCAAGGGCCAAAAGTATGCTATGAAATGGCTTTAAACTTTTCTACAAAACAAATGAATGATCATACTCATCCTATTAATGGATGGTGGCATGTCCGATGGCTCCACTGATACCCCTATTGTTTCAAGGTTCAATTTAGGTATGCTTTACACCTAGAGGCTGGGACATTCCCCTTGAAGCCGATTGCACAAATCCAACCTTTTGTCCAATCACAAGTGAGCATTTCAGGCCCTTTACACAACAAATTGGCCCAGCCTCTAGATGTAAAACTTCCCTAAGTAAAGTGCCCATGCTTTTTAACATTGTTCGCTCCCTAAGAAGCTTGCTTGTTCCAACCTTTCAACCAACAATAATGCATGAAGGAAAGAGTTGGGGAAGACTAAGAAAGTTAGAGTCTGTTGGAATAATTCGAGTAACCAAGTCACTTGGATTTGGACAGGATGTGGTAGTGTGGTACCCTTGATGCTTAACAAATTTGATAATTGAAGTTTGTCAGAGCGAGTGATGTTTTTTGTTGACTAAACAAATTTCAGTCATGCAAAACAGTCCTTGAAACTAAGAAAAACTTTCTTTGAGATGAATTGGATGATATTGACGTCAAGAATATATGTTTGTTCAAAGATATAATTAAATAAAAATATGCAAAGATCCAAAAGTAAGTTATGATCGGAGCCAGAGTGTGTTGTTGCAAGTATCATTGATTTCCATTTCGGGTGTCATGTCTCATACTTCTGTTCGTACCCAATGTGGAAAAACAGCATAGTACCTGCAGTACGTGTTTTGATCGAGCTTCTATCTCGAAGATTCTTCAATTCCAAATTTTCGAGGCTTTGTACCAGAAAATTAAGACATTGAAAGGATCGGATTCTTTGATAATTCAACCTCGAAGAATGAATTCGGATTTTGACTTCAAACCAGAAGTCTTAGAATCGATCAGGCTTCCACGAACTGTAATTAAGAGCAGTGAAGTCCTCAGTAACAAATTTCAAAATAAAGTGTCTCTCTCCGCCATCGTCAATATGGGAAGTCGATCAGAAGTCTACATGATGAAGAATTCTTCGATTCAACCTCGAAGTCTCACGCACTGCATTAGTTGTGATTCATGGAAGGGAGTTGACATGGAAAAGTTGTTGCAGCAACAAGTTAAGAGCAAATTCCTCGCACTAACTGACTCTCTGAAGCGAAGCATTTGTGTAAAAATCCAGTACTGTAAAGGAACTCAAGATTAATTACAAGGAATGTGGATCAAAAACGATCAAAAGAATCAATGCAAACAGTATTACACTACATTGATAGTGAATTGTCAACTGAAGGCAAGCATGAAGAGAAATGGATACCGGTTTCATCACTTGTGTGACGAAGCAGTCTTCTATTTCTGAAATTCAGATTGCACAAAATGTTGTAATATAATTTTAGAATTTTCTAGAATTTTTTTTAAGAAAAAGTATTGATTCTAGAGTTGCAATGTTGATGAAGAGCTCAAAACATTTAGATTAAATTCTCTTTGAATCGTGTAATTATATCGGCCCAAAAATTTGTCAAAATTTGGACTGATGGTTCAAATTAAACATGCTTAACCCCTATTAGAGTTCTTTGATGTTTAGAAGCCAAAACATGCTTCAAAATACTCTTTGGCATGAAAATCTTGTATTCTATTATGAATCCAACTGAATGAGGAATATATGTTCTCCAAATTTTACAGTATAAAATCGTATTGATTGCAAGATTGTAATGACTAAACTTCAAAAATTAGTTTTTGTTAGCCCATCTTAGAGGTGAATTTTTGTCTTTTACCAAAAAAAACATGTGTGCCCCATTACTTGTGCATTTTAGATTTTTAGTTTGCATGTTAGAAATTGGGTTGAAAACATAGGAAAAGAAATTAAACAAAAAATAATTTCATATTTATTTTAAAACAAATCACTAAGTAGAAGTTGGTACATGATGAGGAAAAACCTAAATTACTAATAACTTTGGAATAAAATTAAGATTTGTCAATGCTAGTTGTGAAAATGTTCTAGTAAGCAACATATCCAATGCTTTGTTTTTCTAATTGAAATTCTTTTAATTGAGTCCAAAAAATGATTTGTAAGAAAAAAAATAATTTTCTCCCCCCCTCATTGTCTATAAAGGTTCTTATACCTTTCATCTCACTTCAACATTGAAATCATGCAAGTCCAACATTGAAATCAAAATGGATTGATTCAATGTTGGAATTTATTTTTTTGTAATGACATGAAATAAAGGTTTACATATAGAGAATGATGATTAGGAACTATTGTAAAATTTCATACAAATTTTTAAAAATTTGATGTCAAAAGAGCCTATCCAAGTTCTCAATAATCCAAAGAAGGCTACTTAAACTTTAGAGGCTAATTAATTTATTAAAAATAATCATCAAAATATAGGAAAAATTCAAGCAATTTAAGTTTTTGATAATCTCTTAGAAGTTGCTTAGGAATTTAACCCTTGAAGGACCAAACTGCATTTTTTGGGCAACATAGCAATTTAGGGCAATTCACTACAAATGGAATTTATATTTTTTTTTTCTTTAAAATTTTCACACAATATGTGCCCACTTAGGAGTAGCCACAGTGTAAGGCACGACAATTTTTTATTACTTTTTGACTACATGGTTAAGAAGTTATTGTATGATATGTAATTTTCTTTAAACTATAGGCAACTTAGGCAACTCAAAATAATTCTCAAAAAATCACTTTTTTAAGAAATACAAATTTAAAATCAGTTCTTTAGATTATACATAAGCGGAAAGCTATTAATGATTCCATTTTGATTAATGAGATGAAAGTTATGAGGAGTTTTAGTTTGAACAGAGTTTTGGATTCACTACTCTAAAATAAACTTTGAAGTTCTTTATTTAACTCAATTTTCAATAACTTTTGGAAAAAAATAAAAATAAGATGTAGATTATTTATTACAACATTACAACCACTGGATTTGGCATTTATAAGTCTATAACTAAATTCTTATCAATTTAATGTTTTGAATCATTATCTATTTTTTTCTACTTACTATTTTTTTCCTACATGTTGTACAATTCCAAATGATCTAAAAAATTTCAAGCTTGTAGCCAACTTGCTTTGAAGAATAAATCCAAAGAGTATCCACCATTTTGGACATTTTTGTTTACAATTGTGACCTTACAAAGTGCAGCTGCCTAATTTTTTGCAGGGCCAAAAAAATGATTTTTGTCACTTCAAATGCTAATATCTTGCAATCCTAGTGGAAATTTCTGAAAAAATTTCCACATCTTCTCAAACCATTGTACTACAAGATCTTCTTGGTTATATGTGTCCAAAATTGTGTTTTTTTCTAAAATTTGGTGCTTGTACTAGAAATGGCAGTTTTGGAGCGTTTTGGTGAAAATACATTCAAAAACTTGTAGAAGTTAAACAAATTTCATGGAAGCTTCAGAATTGATACTTGCCTCACATTTAGAAAATTAATTCCCTTCTCATTTCTACAAATTCTGAATAATTTTTGACCGAGTCCTTTATGCTACAATTTGCTTCACCCACAACAAGCTTCACTTGCTCGCATTTCTTTGTAATGTTGAGAGCTAAGATCCACTTTACCCTACATCCTAAGTCCCTATGAATTCTCAAAATTTGAGTTGTTGAGAGCTAAAATTTGGAACATAGACTTCACACTATATTTGAAGTTTGAAGTCCTACATGATGCCAGAATGCCTACATGGTAATATTTTTTGGGAATTTTGGCATTAAAGAAGGGGCTTGGAAGTCAAATTGGGTCTAGCCCCATTTGGGTGCGTTTAATTCCTAAAATCTTGGAACACATGTATGATAGAAATTTTCAAGAACTTCCACTTTGTAGGTTGGTGGGAAAAAAAAAAATTAATTTAATTTTGAAGTTCAATTGTACAAATTTGTATCAGACTACCATGAAAATGTGTGGAAATCATTTCAAAAACGTTAAGAATTTAGTATCTAAAGTTAGAGGAAAAAGTATTTTTCTAACTTTGTTTAACATGATCAATAGACTGCAACTCCTCTTATACTGGGATTTTTGTAATATACATGGTCTATTTTGATTGCTGCATTGTATACTCAATATACAAATTGCGTACTCACTAAATTTCAGAGGTAGATGTGGAGCTTAGAAAAAGATTCCGTAATTGCCTTAAATGCACAAACTTACATTACCACCTAGAGGGTTTATGTCCACACCTTGCATAATTTTTTTTAAAGATCCATTGAAAATTGACATTGTAGTAACTTATCAGAATTTTTAGTTGATCATTTGATTAGTCTAAAAATGTGATTACTAGGCACAAAAGCAAAAAAAGGTGGTTTGGGGGGTATCCACCTTATCCTATGAACATGATGGGTCTCTACATATCTAAAGTCTTTAACTCCTAAATGCCCAAGGCATCAAATTTTGGTGTCAACAATACTTTGAAGTTAAATAAAATCTAACCAAGTTTCTATTTTTAGTACTTTATATTTTTTTAAAGTCCTTTTTGAAGTCTAATTTTAGCATCAAAAATCTGATTTAAAAAGTGATTGATCATGATTTTTCTCTCAAGTTTTTGTGCAAGGGTGTCCATTGCAACCTTGACTTTCCGTAGTGTTGAGGGCTCTTGGAAATGAACCTCAAATACACTAGATCTTGGAGATCAAATCTTATTGAAATCCATTTCAAGAAATTGTAGAGTAGATTTTGAGAAACCATAAATTGATTAGGGTTATGCATGTTAGGCCCTTTATCCTTATATTTCTTGGTAACCAATATTTTAGATTTGACATGTGAAAAGAGGATTGAAAGAGTTCCAATCACTTTTGCAGTTTTAACACCCTCATGATCAAACATTATAATCGTTCAAATCATAAGTGATATTTGGTGTGTTTTTGTTTCCTATGTGATCTCTAACATGTCTAGATTGAATTTGTATGGTTACAATGAAAAAAAAACTTAATACTACTTATCAAAACGTTGTCCTTTTGTTCAATTTAGAACAAATTCCTAGAAGCTCAAAAAAAAACTTGGGCATTTAGGGATTAACAATAGTATGTATGGACAACATAAACATGGAGACCCATCCCTACCTGGATCCAAGATGGCATTTACACGGTGCACTGGGGACCTCTAAGAATTAAAACAATTCATACACAGAATAGTTGAGAGTTCGACAAATTATATAAGCTTATTTAGTTTCAACGTCTAAATTTGTAAGTTTCAATCTTGACTCAGTGCAAGTAAGGTAAACCAGCCTATGACATGCCAACTGTCTAATGCAGACATCTACATAACCCCCCCATTACAGTCCATTTCAGATTTTTGCTTCTACAATTCAATTAGGTTGGTTAGTGGCCCACATTAGTGCATTAGGTGATTGTGATAGAATTAGTAATGACTGTCATAGGACACTTACACATTGTGAGTGTAAACTCATCATAAAGAGTTTTTTTTTTATTCCTTTGTGTGATGGCCACATTAAAAATTCTTGTGGTTGTGTTAGGAAATCTGAAGACTGCATTAGGTGGTAAGATGACCATCATGAAGACATATTTTATTGATTTCAGATAGTCTACAGACTGTTTTGGAAAAATACTTAAAAAATTCATAACAAATTCCTACTTTGTCCAAAAACTAAAATTTTAACTGCTTCTTTCATTTCTCAAAGTTGTCTCTGCTAGAAAAAAATCTGATTTTATTTTGCTAATGGCAACATACCAAATCAGTCATTCTGCCTGTCATAGGCTGGTTTACCTTATCATGCTTGAGAGCTTGCCTCCTACTCCAATTGTTCAAGTACAAAAAATGTCAAGATTCCCAAGAGAAACCATGGACAAACTTTTGGTGCTCATGTCAACGGGCTCACAGATTAAGTAGAAAATATTATCGTATTAAGGGAGTCGACCCATTTCCAACCACTTGAGCAATTACGCATATTTGGAGCACAGGTTTCTTGAGTGGAGAAATAGAGTTTAGAAGGATTCCATATTTTTTTTTCAGAATTTTATTTCTCAAAACATAATTAGTACTATTTTTTTTAGTTGAGGATTATATTCGATCTATTCTTGTCATACATGTCTTCCTACTTCCAACCACGGGTTGGTTGGAAAATTGACCAAGCTTGCAGTCAATTGTAATGTACCACGCCTGCCTTAGAAACTGTGCCATAATTAATCACTTCTTTTCTCCTGTTGATTGGAAAGAGAGTAGCCTATATAACAAAAATAGGTCCCTAGTCGGAAATGGGTCAGCTCCCTTAGTAATGACAATTGAGTTTTCACACATCCTTTAGTATGTATAATAGTCCAATGAAATCTCAAAGATTCTCAAGCTTTGGGCCAATTATTTGACCTTAAACGAAAGCATATGAGGAGCATAACATTCAGCAACCTTCATGCACATTGCTTCCGTTCCTACACCTTGTTCATCACATTGAGCCTCCACTTGTTACTTAGCTATTGATGAAGTATTGTTAGGTGCAGAATATTCCACACCATCTATTGTAGAGACAAGGGAGTGAGAGTGCATTCTACTTAATGTTATGAGTTGGAAACTGTTGCTTGATGAGTTTGTGGCAAGATTGTGACAAGTTGATTGTGCTTCATGTGTTCTTTGATTCATCCACCACAACTCTCAAACTTTATGCATAGAAATTAAACACAAAAGTTTACCTTGTTGTCATATGTGACTCATCTTAGTCATATGAGCTTGAAAAACAATTCATGAATGGACGACTAGTTACAAGCACCAAAACAACAAAATAGTCAACGGCTTAGCAAGCTCTTGCTTTGTGAACTTCCAAACAATATGCAATTGATTATATTTAGAATTACTTCAAAATAATAGCTACAAGTCTATTAGAAGACCACCCCAATGTGCAGATGATCTAAATAGGGGTGAAAATCTATTTATTTATCAAAAATGTGTACATTCAAATAAAAATTTAAGTAAAAATTCCAAAATTTTCTCTAAAATTTATATTTTTATTAATGAAATGTTAATTAAATTGATTTTTTATTTCAAAATTATCATATTGGATGAACAATGGTTTTAGTACTAGTGTTTGAGAATATTGATAAAATAGAATATGATAATTTGGCAAAACCACTTTTTCATATTGTAGTTATGTGCAGTTAACAAAAAATAAACCACAGTACAGGTTTCCATGATAGTAGAAGGTAGTAGATCAAATATCAATACTAAATTTTTGAACTTCAAAAATAAATTGGATTGTTATTGTTTAGATTCATTGTAAAAATCAGGTCAAATTAATTAATTTTTAAACATTTTATTATTCTATGGACAATTATTATGAAATATATTTTTTTATTATATCTACTATTTCAATTTAATTTTGAAACACTAAATAAAAACCAAAGCATAATATACTAATTTCTTTAGTGTAAATGATGGATTGCGTTAATTATAATTATATTCTTCATTTAACGATGCAAAGAATAATTGTTATCTAAATGCTATACATTAGGGATTCACCTACCACAATTTGATATGATTACAATTTTATGAATTATTAATTACACAAGATTCATTCCAATTCCAATGTTTAAGAAAATTAATAGTTGTAGGCAAAAATATGCCTACATTTTTAATTTGGATGCATATTTCAAAGATATGTTCTTTGTTATTCAATATGAATTTAGTTTTTTCCAAAATATTTATTTCAAATGCATCAACAAATGCATGTATTTTGTATGTGTTCTTGGGCTAATTATCTAATGTACCTTCTTTGTATTTTTATTAGATTTTATTTGTCATATTTTGATGTAGTGAAAAGAAATTCCCTTGAAAAGACATAAAATGAATATAGTTTTAAAAAAAATCAAACAAACACTTCTGTTGGAAACGATTCTATAATTTCTTGTGCACTTTTAAAATTAATTTTATTTGAAGGAGGATCATCTAAAAATATTTCTTTAATAGACAAAGAAAGAAATATTTCTTTATTTTCTATACGTTTAGTCTTTAATCCTTTTACATCAAATAGTTTACCTTTTTGAATCTTTCCAGATACATTTTTCATGTATATAATTATTTGTTTTGCACCTTGAAACTCATGTTCACATTGTTCTTTGAGCTTCAACCACCAATAATTCATCTTCTGATCAATTCCAAATTCTTCTACATTAATTAGTGGAAACATTCCTTTAGGAAAATTGAATTTTTCAATTAAATATTCAAATTTAGCTAATGCTTCTATACCAAAATATATGTCAACTTCGTTATTTGAGCTTGAACTAGGAATAAAAATTATACTTGGTTCTTTTGCCATTTCAATCCTAAACTTTTTGATTAGCAACAAATTTTTACATTAAAATTATAAATAATATTAATAATAATAATAATATGATTTTTAAATCTTCATGCTTAAAATAAACTTATAAGATTTTGCTTTATGAAAGCGAAAGGATTGTAAATCAAAATCAAAATCAAATCAAATTGTTATTTTTCAAAAAAATATATGAATTCAATTTTGTATATTTTATTATATCACTAGTACAATCTACAAATCTTAAAACACATTAGTAATTCTATACTAGTATAAAAAATTATGTGAAATTGAGGTTTAATGATTTAAATTTAGAATATTAATCATACCACACTTTCAAGTTACTAGATCTTATAAAATTTGAATAACATCAGAATATGATATCAGATTTGATTTTTGTATAGAAGGTATAAATTTAAAACAAAACAGAAATTTAATAGGATGTAAGTGTATAATATATGATTTCAATATAGTGTATATTATATGTTTTATTTCATATGAAAGTGAGTAAAACATAAAAATAATGGATTTAATGATATTTGATTCATAATTTCAACAATAAATGGTTTATTTACCTTCTAACTAAAGTTAAAAATAAAACAAATCAAATTGTAATTTTAAATTATAATATTTCTATAATTTATATACTCTAAATAATATAATATAATTAAAATAATTAATTAAAATTTATTATTATTATTATTTGAATTGATTATTCTTTTTAGAAAACTATTATTTACTTTTGAATGGTTATGCTTTAAGAAATATTTTTTCAATATTTCAAATGTGTTAGTAAATTATTTTTTTAAAATTAATTTTTTCTAATTTTAACAAATTCTTTCTACTTAATATTTTTTGTATGCCAAATTTTTATAGTAAAGATTCTCATTTTCAAAATTCCCTTGGTACCAAAATTATTCAAATAATAAATTCAAAATGTAATTACATTCAATTGTGATACTACTTAATTTAACAAGTGTAAATATGTTGTTGACAATAAGATTTTTAAGAGTGTACAAATTGTAATAAATCAAAATTCTAACTTGCCAATGAAACAACAATACAAGTCTTCAAAATTTCAAGATTGAAACATCATAATTGATTGAAAATCTAAAATAATATAGGTGGTTTCAATTTGATAAAATATATTCTAGAAAATTCTCCAGCAAATTCTCATTCATTTC
This sequence comes from Antitrichia curtipendula, assembly GCA_951230915.1. Classification (NCBI taxonomy): domain Eukaryota; kingdom Viridiplantae; phylum Streptophyta; class Bryopsida; order Hypnales; family Leucodontaceae; genus Antitrichia; species Antitrichia curtipendula. The sequence goes on along the minus strand of OX579642.1, from coordinate 11,029,837 downwards.
AAAACCTCAAGATTTTAGCTACTTTATCATATTAAAGAATTTGAGAGAAGAAATTTAGAAATTTAGAATTTTATTATTTTATTTTTATTTTCATAGTTTAAATGTTGATTTAAATTTTGACTTGATATTATAAAATATTGAAATGTTAAATTTTTAAAATTTATATGCTATTTTAATGTCATCAAATCTGAATACATGTCAATAAAACTCTAGAACAAATGCAGTTAAGGAATTTTGGGTTTACGGTCATAAGAATATTTTAAAGGTTTTCAACTTTTAAGAAATAAACTGATGTGATCTATCTCCATTTGCAATTCCTATCGTATAGTTGGAATCCCATAAATTCTTAGATTTGCATTTATGACAAGTTTTGCATTGATTGAACTAAGATTGCTAATTTTAGTTGGGATTATTTTAATTTTAATTTTAATTTACTTTCTACTAGTCTTTATTTTGTATTTTAACTTTTATTTTTAACTTTTGTACTTGACTTTGTGTTTGATTTTGTCTTTTATTTCAACTTTAACTATTATTTTTATTTTAACTTTTATATTTTGAAAAAGCATCTATCTATCTTGTTAAGATAAAATTTTGTTTTGCTTTATTTGTCTTGTTTGTTTTGTTCGTGACATTTGTCAAGATCTCCTAAACCATTTGGCGGATAGGGTACTCTTCATACCATTAAAAAGGCTTGGCAAGGATGCATCTACAAATCTTGTTTCAAACCTTCCCAATTCATGAAGCAAACGATATTCAATTTCAAAGTTTTTTGGGACACAACAAAAAAATAGATGATTGGTTAATGGTTAGTATCATTAGAGAGGTATTTGCAAGAAAATGTGCACAAGACAAATTTTCAATCATTATAATTTCCAGAACAAAAGATATTGAATTTTGAAGTTTTTATGGATGACTATTACAAACATGTTGGGCTCAAGATAAAACAAAGCTTTTCAAGATGTATAAGAACAAAAGCTCAAGACAAGATAGAATAGTTCTTGAATAAGTAAAAAATAGTAATCTTAGATTACAAGAAAAATATAGAGTGATGATTGAACAAAGAAGTAAAAGTCAATAGATGTTTTGTTGAAACTAAAGATCTTCTCATTCTCGACTTATTATATTTTGAAGAGTTTATTAGGGGAGATATTAGATACATAATCCTAGTAGGGACAAATACAGGATTGTAAAACTCAGTTCAATCCAGTTATTACAATTTAATTAGTTATAGGATTTGATAGTCATATTAATGTATTTTGCATTCTAATGAATATGACCTTATGAAATAAATCAAACATTTAATGTATTAACAAAAAGAATTAATGTAAGGTATTGCCTTTTACTTTCTTAGGGTTTCTATGAAGTTCTTAGTAGGATGTGTGTCTTTGGATGATGCATAGTTTTATCACGAGATCCTCCTTTTTCAAGACATAAGTGGCATGTTGTTCAGTTTGTATCTTTGGATGGTTTCCTCTTGGATGGACGCATTTGGACTGTCCATTTTTTTGTGCCACAAAATCAATGGTGTTGCACACTTGAATTCTATGTTTCATAATATTAGGACTTGGTTATTTTTGTAAGTCCTATGGTACATATGGTTTTCAATACTTATAGAGTAATATTCAAATATTAGGTGGTGGATGAGGTAATTAATTGTTGTTTTGTTGCCCTAGTGTATTCACTACAATGCTATTTTTGGAAAATTTGAACATATTTGGGATGACAATGGTGGGCCTAAGTGTCGTGAAAGTTCTACGTGTATGCTTTGTAGGAAAAAAAACATGGATATGAAAGTGCGCCATCAACTTGCAAAAAAAAATTATGTAATATTTATAAATAATAAAAATTTGATTTCAATTTATTTGAAAAAAGTTATAAAAAATTACAGGGTAGCAAAATAACCTTCATATTAGAAAATTATATAATTTAAAGGTACCAAAGTCCCAAGGATTACAATGCATTGCATAGGTTGGACTCACTTGATTTTTTACTTTCTTGCTAGTGTCCCTCAAAAAATAGATTTTATTGTACAAATGTTAAAGTGCTAACACACTAATGTATTAAAAAAATAATAGATGAAAAAACACATTTCTACGTCCTTAGAATGTGTTTGCACACATTTTTGTTCAAAATTTGAAAGTTTGGTTCTTAATCCTAAAAGAATGATAATCCATATTTTGGACTATAATGTGTTCCAAATTTGATTGTTGGAGTTGCATGAAGAAGATGAAGTTCATTCAATATTTCATGATTTGTGTGCAAGAAGTTAAATGATTTTATTTCAAGATGGATACACAAAAAATCCTATAAAATTGAAAAGATTTATATCCAAAATTTTCTTAAGTCAAAATTTATTTTACCTCAAGTGCTATGTATCTACATTCCCCAAAACTTGGGACTCAATTGGAGAAAGAGGTAAGAACAAGGAGCCATGAGTGATTTCACCAAAGATGGATATAGAGAAAAAAAATTGCTTTTGTTTTCAAAAATTGAATAAAGAATAAAATCTTCATATTCAAGGATGGTAAGTGGAAACATGTTTGTCTCATTTTATTTTAAAAGCTTGTTCATGTCTTTAATTTGTTTACGAGCTTCACATGGAATAAAGGGTCTATTCAATATTTTTAGAGCGTCTCCACCATGGCAAGCGATACTACTCTAGCACATGGTTTGGTGCATTTGAAAGCTTGGAGCCATTCCACCAACCGTAGCCTTTCATGTTTTTCAAGGTAGTCCACTTGAAGAATCTACCCCAACACTTCAAGCTGCAGTGTCTCCCGCATTTGACTTACGCCACTCTATTCAAAAGAAGTTTATGGTCTCGCCCTATTATTGAGGATAAAATGTGGTCGGGCTATAGTGCAAGTCTTTGCATTGGATGTGCAATTATTGTATTTATTATCCTTATTGTGGCTAGAAAATGGGAATGTAAGCAAAACTAGGCAAACTAGCCACGTCAAAGCCTATCTAATTGTAAGCCTCGGGGACCATGGATTGTCGTACCTCTAGCCCATTTTTGGTGGGATCCAAAAACCATGCAGGGCTTGTCTAATAAAAACCACACGCTAAAATAACATTTAGCATGCTCATTTTGTCGTGCCTTGTTGGAGATGCTCATAACATAAAAAGGTCCCTAAATGGTTTAGGTTCTAAAAGCATCCTATAACATTGAGGTACTTATTGCACATTTCAATATACCAACAATGAATATTTTTTGAGGTGGAAGTCTTTAATGTCAAGTGATTTTCAACTTAAAAATTTGTAACTAATTAACCCCTAAAGGTTTTTGACTATGTTTTCACCAAAACCACTCTAAAACATTCATTCTTAAGACAACCACCAAATTTTAGAAAAAAAACAATTTAGGACAAATTTAACTGTAGGATATTTTAGTAAACTGATTTGAAAAGATGTGGAAAAAATTTCAGAAATTTCCGCCATGTAGATTGCAAGATATTAGTGTTTGAAGTTACAAAAATCCTTTTTTTACCACTGCGAAAATCCAGGCAGCTGCACTTTAGAAGGCAATATTTGTATGAAACAAAGTCCAAATGGTTGTAACTCTTTGGATTCATTCTCCAATTCAAGTTGTCTATATGCTTAAAATTTTTCAAATTATTTGGTATTGTAAAACATGTACAAAAAAAATAGTAAGTAGAAAGAAGTAGAAAATGAGCCAAAATACTAAATTGTAAGCAATTTATTTATGGAATTGAAAAATTCCAATTCCAATGGTAAATGTTTTAATAAACAATCTACAACTAATTTTTTTTTTTTTTTTTCCAAAATATTAAAAACTGAATTAAATAAAGGATTTCAAACTTTTTTTGTAATGTATAGATTCTATAACTAGTGGCAAACTACCCCAAACTAAAACTCTTCATAACTTTTGACTCATCGATCCAAATAGGATCATCCAAAGCTTCCTAATTAGATAAAAATCTAATAAACCAATTTCAAATTTTTATTTTAAAAAAAAGTCATTTTTAAAGAAATTTTCTGAGCTGCCCGGGCTGCCCAAAGTTCAAAGAAAATCACATATCATGCAATAATTTTTTAACCAAGTAGTCAAAAGTTACAAAAAAAAATTGGGCCTTAAAGCTACTCCTCGGGTACATGTTGCGTGAAAATTTCGAAGAAATAAAAGAAAAACTCCATCTGTAGTGAACTGCCCAAAGTCACTATGTTGCCAAAAAACACAGTTTGGTCCTTTAGGGGTTAAGGTTCACAAAATGTGAAATGGCTTAGGTAAGATTCCAATTCCATTTTTGTTTCAATAAAAAATTATTGAAAAATATTTTCAAGGAGATGATAAGGTAAGACTTTTTGCTCTCCAGTACCTTAAAATGGGTTTGAGTGAACACTTTCTTGACTCAATATCAATGCAACTTTTCAAAATCAAACAATGAAAGGTGAGCAGTTTTGAAGCATTCAATGAGAGTTGAGACATTTTGTGCTTCAAGGGGAGCTTGTCAAGGGAGTCTACTGTTATATATAAACTATAATATATTTTCAACTTTGAAAATTTTAAAAATATTATTAAAACATTCAAAAATTACAAAACCACTTATATTGTATTCTCACAAGATTTCTAACAATATCTTAAAAGAATAGTCATTTGACATTTGAGGTAAGAAAAAGTAAGTGGGACCAAGAAAAAAGTATCGCCTATACTTCAATAGCCCGAGAGAGGACTTCAAATCCGTATAATAAGGTAGGATGCTTTAAAAGTAATCCTACTTTAAAAGCAACCTATGACATAGAGGTGCATTTTTCTTTCTTCAATGGACCAACAAATGTACATTACATTTCAAGAGGTAGTTGCTTTTAGTGTATTTCAACTTCAAAAATTCACAACTAATTCCACGAAGGTCCAAAAAATATGAAACGACTTGTGTTAGATGCCAATTTCATTTTTCTTCCTTTGAAAATTTACTGAAAATTGTTTCAAGGATTTTAGCTTCCCCTCATAGGCAATCAGCTCTTAAAAGGCCGCTTTTAAGAGCAGGGTAGTACCTTAGCCCAGCTCCGTTCGGAATCCTGAAAGCCACATTCCCACCCGATTTGTAATTGCCGTTACTACAAATCTATTCTTATCCCACCTGCTCGGCTGTCAACCCGTCATCACAGGCCCTGTTAACTTAGGCTAACAGTTTCCCGACCCCACACGCGTCAGCCTTTACAGCCTTGCAAACAATTGTCAGTCAGTAGCACCGCAACACGTGCTATAAATCCATTTCTGTCCATCGAAACTCACTCTTGTCTGCAATTTTTAAATTCTGCGGCGTACTGCTTCCTCTCAAATCTATGATTCCTAGTTTCTAGACTCACGACACGATGTACCCGAGGAGAGATAATGCCTCCCCAGAAGAAGCTTGCTGGTAGCATATGCGAGAGACGTAGATTCGGAGACGCTTCTTCAAATGGCCCACAGCATTACAGGACGGTGATATCTACGGAAAGAGAACTTCTACGAACTAAAAATAATTTTCATAGATTTTAGAAAGATGGCTTTAAAGTTGGCTGCATCAGCATAAGGAGCAGGTCTGAACTCTGAACTTGTCAGCGTTTTTTTAAGCTTAGAACTTCTTGTTGTTTTCTGCTGCGAGATTTGTTGATCTCGGGCTTCGGAGCTCCAAAGAGCGCGTGCTTATTAATTTGAGATATCTGTTTCGGTTGTGTGAGCTAGCAGTCAGAGAAGTCGACGCTATCTAGCAGAAATGGGCAAAGGAAGTTCCGGCGCGACGTTCTGGGAGGTTTTGATCGCTATCCTGTTGCCGCCTCTCGGCGTTTTTTTCCGATATGGTTGCGGGGTGAGTAAATTTTTCTAGCTTTGCAATTGTAGTTGTGTTCTGTTAGGAAGTCGTCTCATGGTGTTTTAGTAGCAGATTGTAAATTTTCGGAGGTGTTGACGAGTTGAGTTTCTTTTTCTGTCGCAAGAATCCTTAACCGAGCCAGTTACATTAGATTTAAATTTATTTTTTTATGCTGATCCTCTTACCTGTTTCTAGATGTTTCATGTGTTGAGGATACGTTTTTCTTCTGCGCAAGACTTGTATCCGTCCCAGTTGCAATTTTCTTTGTACTTTTAGTTGTTATGGTCTCTTTGACACGGGAGTGGAGAAACTTGTTAAGTTTATTGTTTAGGTGCTGACAGAGTGAACGTGTTGTGTCGCAGCTGGAATTTTGGATTTGCGTACTGTTAACTATCCTCGGGTACATCCCGGGGATTCTATATGCCCTGTATGTCATCGTCGCCTAGGCCAAGGGCGTAAGCGATGGATGAGTTTGCATGCCTTTGGCCGGAGCAACGTACGTTGAGAAATTTGTTATGTTAAAGGTTTAAAGGCGTATCACGAAATGGTTTTTATCGTCAATTTGAAAGACCTTTTGCCGTGGTGTATTTTATGGAGGTTTACAGGATCGCGGCGCTATTCTTCATGGCTTCCTTAAAGAACAGTAGTGGTCAGGTTTTGTGAATACTTGTAAGATCAGTGGTGTATAGAAGGGTATGCACTTTCTTCTGTTGTAATAAATTCCATACTTTAATCCATATTCCTTGTTTCGATCTGTGCGACTCTTGAGAGCTCTCTTGTTTTGCTTCACTGTACCTTAATGTTCTTCCATTAGAAAAGGATTTTGTAAGCAGAAGGCGTGTGACCGTGTTCGGAGTTATCAGACCTCGGGCAGGCTGCGTTCAGACGTTCAGACCGTACCTTGTCGTGAACGTCCTTTTGGTAGGACGTGCTTCTCTTCCGAAGCTCAGGTATCAAATCGGCTTCTCATCTTGTTACGAAACCGCGATGAGGATACACAAGTGTGAAGTGACTGTAGTTTAATGTTATGAAAATTATGTTAGACCTCTGAGTGATCCATAGAATGCCTTGTTGTACAGTTGTATTAGTAGTGAGTTACTACCGGAAGTGCACTTGTCTTTCATCACTTTTATCTGTGCATGTCACCCCAAGCTCAAGACAACTCCCTCCCAAACGCCCAGTATCTCCTTTGTGGAATCGTCTGGTTCTCTTGCTATTCAGTGAGTTGAGGCGTTCCTAGCGTTCCTTCCCCTCGGGATAGTCTGTACATTTTTGTGGACTAGGAAAGGACACTGAAGGACTCGGTCTCCTAAAATGATTTAGGAAGTTGCCGAACTACCGATAATCTAAGCAAGCTGCTAATAATCTAGCAAGCTAGTATTGACGCTGCACTGCAGCCAACTCCATTTTGTGGTGTTTGAAAGGCTTTGGAACAATCGAGAATAAATAGAAAGCATTTTTCCATTGAAATTGCTTTTGAAAGTTGCGTGAAGGTTTTTGCTACCAAGGATTTTGAAAATTCCATCATTATGCCATTACGTTAGTGGGTCGCCAGAGTGTGGATTGGGTGGGGGAGGTTGAGCTGTTGGTCATAATCACACTTGGCACACGGTAAGAGAAAATCAGGAATCTGACTGTTGCACCCCTTCTATCCGAAGCTTCCGAAAAATATTCTCAAACTTCTAGAGATTCCCAAAATTCACCTCAGAAAGTTTTTGTCTTTGGCTACGCAGGTGGTTAGTCCTAAAAAGTAATCGAAAACCCAAATTTCAACGGTCGTCTTCAACTACCAACTATGTTGCAATCCTATTGTTGATTTTCTTAAAAAGAAGATACTATAAAAATGAAAAAAAATTGGTGTAAGTTTTGTATGTAATATGAATTTTCTTCACTTTTTTTTTCAAAAAATCATTATAATTTCAAATTTCATCTCTGCCAAATAAGTAAAGTAATTGTAAATACTCACAAAATGAAAATATATATAGATTATCAAATTTTGAATGGAAATCATGTCCTTAGAACATGACCACTATGCAATGACCAATGTTGTACAATAGGTTTAGTATCAAAGAAGTTTTAGGAAGCTTTCAACGTGGTTTAGTATTTGAGGCTCACTAAATAAAATAAAATTGTGAAGTAAGGCTTCATTCTTCTTGAGTACTGTGACTTATCATATAACTAATGTCATACTTTGGGAATACTGATAGACAAAAAACATAATAATGACAAAAAAAATCTCAAAAAAATGGACTCATTCAAAATTCCATTGAGTTTTTCAATTTAGTGTTCTAAGCTTTGATTTTTGGAGGTGTGGCCAAATATTTTTTGTTGATTGTACATTAATAGGGGAAATTTTGGAAAGTTTTTAAGTTGGCTTGGCACTTGCTCATTGACCATGTTCTTATAGGTAGACATTAAGGATTTAGGCTACAAATGATTTTGATATGTATAGCCTTTGCTATTGCACATACAATAAAAATGGAAAGAAGATTTGAATTTACAACCAAATTTCATCTTTCGAAACAAATGATTAGGATCTACAATGTTTTGTCAAATTTTAATTTTTGGAGCTCTAAAATTACCATTTCTCTTCCCAAGAGCAAACATGATATAGGACTCATGGACACACATGTATCAAATCTTAGATTGAAGGATCCAATCAATCACACCCAATAAAACATGCATTTGTCAGAAACTACCTAGTTTTTTGACATTTGAAAATATAAAAGAATGTCAAGAATAATCCCTTTTCTACCAATGTAAGGGCTTGGATTGGACTCTATAAATTCAAATTTGGCAAAATAAAAATACATTGTCAAATATCTTCATTTGCATAATGCTCTCAAGATTCTTAGGCTATACAACTTGTGAGCACCTCACACTTAAAAATTTCTGCAAAGTGAGTAAGAATTTCTTTTACATTCAACTCATGGAAATTTTGTGTAAATTAAGAACCTATTGTGTGAAGTGAGGTGCTACTTTCAAGAGTGATGCTCAAAGAATTCTATACAAGACCTCACTTCTTTTACTTTTATGCTCTCAAAAACAAGCAACACATTATATTTGAGGAAAAGTAGAAGGTACATAAAGCAAATATTTACCAACCAATTCGCAATTTTGGAGTTGACTCGTTGAAACAACTTTCTAGGAATCTTTTGTTGAAACAAAATGAAATTGGCATCTATCAATTTGATATATTTTTGACCTTTGTGGAACTAGTTACAAATTTTCTAATTTGGAAGGTACTAATATGATCATTAAAAGCATCCACCCTTTCATCCACCTCCTAAATTGAAGAAGGCAATTTATACCTTTGTGTTAGAGAATGCTTTTAAAACTTGAATTGTTTATGACCATCCTACTTAGCTTGCAATCGATGAAACAAAATGTCTACATATATAGCATCATTTGGTATAATAGTAATGTAGAGGATACAAGTCGCAACTCAAACTAGCAGCTATGCTACAATTGACTTTGGCCTTGTAGCAAGTGGCACATGTTTTCCATGTTTTTAGTCCAAAGGTACTAGGTCAAGCAAATGTCAATTTTTTTGGTAATTTTATGTTTTGGAATGATTCTAAGGCCCTTACTAGAACTGAAGAAAAGAAAAACAGCACACAGAGTTGCTGAAATTTTTAGGTAGAAAGTACTAACTAATGGAAAACTAAATTTTTAGCAATTTTGAGGATTTAAATAGGTCAAATGGTGTACATAGGGGTAAGAAAAAGAAAAACAATACACGGGGGTGCTGAAATTCATAGGTAAAAAGTACTAAGTGATGGAAGACTAATTTTTTCTTAAAATAAAACTTGAAGGGTTTAAATAGTTCTAAGGACCTATCTAAGAATAAATAATTAAAAAAAAATATGAAATCAAAGAAAAATAAATTTGGTTGGTTATAGAATAAACAAGCTAATTAATTACTACATGTGAACACAATAGCTTTCCACCCCTTACCGTACGGTGCATGCCTTGGAAGTGAAATTTCACTTAGAAAACCTCGTCTTGGTTTCCTAGATGGGCAACATCATTTGTTCACTTCTAATTTCCCTTAGGTGTCTGGCCAACAAGGTATACATTCTTTGTTTTAAAAAGAAAATTAATTTAATGGTTTAACACATGGCACGACCACAAAAAAGGGTTCGATGAACGGGGTTTATATGCAACCTGTGTATTCAACCTACAACACAACCTCTCAGGGCTTTGAGGCATCACTTCCTCCACATCCGATTTCAAATGATAGTCATGTCGATCATAACCTTAGCCTCACTGTAATACAAAGAACAACTAATAAAAAAGCAACTAAAACAACATTCAAGAGGATCCCACCCAACAATGGTGGGATAGCCCTCTTGGCATTAATGTACCTCCCAGTACATGAATTACAATATAGGAACACTCACAAAATGCCCAGGGATATCACTTAGAGCGTCCATTAGAAACTACGTGTGTTAAGATTTTAAACCTTTTATATTATGTCCTAAAACTTAAATAAAAGGAAAAGAAAGAAATATTAGTAGATTTTTTTACTTTGAAATTTTATGTCTTGAATTTTATTGAATATTATTGATATTTTTACTTGTTAATTATAATTACTTCTAAAATTTTGAAGTTAAGAAATACATTGTAGAGCTAAAAATAACTTTCACACCCCTATTTTAGGTTTTAAAAAATTGTCTAAAAAATGAATAAAAAATTGCTAAAAATAATTCTTTTTTGGAAGTTCATTTTTCACGAATAATAATGAAATGGTGATCTAAATGCATTCTCTATAAATATTTGAGTTGAAATACATGCCATTTCAGTTCATTTTCAAATCTATTCTAGAAATCATTTCATATGTTATTTGAGTTGGGAATTTTTGGCACTAGAAACCTATAGTCATTATTAAAAACAGATCAAAATTATAGGTTGAAATTATAATTTATTAAAAAATAAACGAAGGGCCAAAAAACCACTTCAACACATGTGGTTTGTTATAGATACACTAAGTGCTCTCCTTGGGAGAAAATGCCTCCAAACAAAAACCAAGCCAAAAAAAAGAAAAAAAGAAAAAATCTCCAAAATTCATCAACAAAGCTCTACAAAACATGCAAAAGGCATGTAAAGACAGCTTGTATACAAGTTAAATAATACTCCCTCCCGATAGATGCACCAATTTTATAAGGCTTTTCCACTGCAAGGCAAAGAACCCCCCTAGAGTTAGATTGATGGGGAGTGTATGGGATACTAATCTAGTCTGCCTTCCAAGCAATGAACTTTTAAACATTTTCTTGGTCAATGTTTAGTTAAACGACTCTAAGTGAAAAGAAGGCAACACCCCAAAATTATTCAATTATGTACCTTAAAATCCTCAATTCATCTTAACACATGTTTCAGAAGGATAAAATAACCTTTTAGATCAAAATCACACTTGTAATGCCTAATTGGGACCCTAAATGAGCTAAATTGCACCCTAAAAACTCATCACAACACAACTCACTCATATCAAATATCTAACAACAACCATGTATTGATCCATGCACCTTACTAAAGTTCTTAGATTCAATGCTAACACATTCAATCCTTCATTTTAGATAGTTGAAATTTTACTCTCATGTGATCATTTCAACAATCCAACCTTAATTTAAATCCAATTTGGACAACGTTTCGGCATGTGCCCTAAAACCCTAAAAAGTGGAACTCACTAATTATGCTTTCTTTTTAGGCATTCACATTGTACAATTCCATAGGAAATATATTCAAATATGCAAAATCAAACAAAGAATGTAATTATCATTACAATTAAATTCATTTGGAATCACAAGTACATTGAGAGACACAACACCATTCACCGCCAATAGGACAACTAACCTCCCTCCACAAGAACGGCTTCCATTGCTTTATTTGTGCTTCAAATCAAATAAGTTTGGTTTCTACGAAAAGCTAGCTTAAGGTTACAACTCTAAAAAATACAGCTTAATTTGCAAATTTGCCCTCCCGAGTTTGCTCTTCAAAGTCGCCGCTCCCAATTGCACAGACAACATACCCTCTTTGCACAAAATTGGTTGCTCCGACTTTGTCCTTGCTTCAAATTCGGTGAGCCATAGCTTTTCGGAAAGCTAACTTTAAGACGCACCACCCCTCTAAAATTCAGCTCCATCCAATTCTCCATGCTCTTGCAATTGCTTGTGGAAGTTAGCAGTCCAATCTCACTCAAAATTCTCCCCTCATCCCCTAGTCAATTTTCAATTTGACCTTAAAAATCTCCATTTTTCAACCATTTTTTCCCTCACACGCTGAAAACCTACTCAACATATTGTTCTAATCTTCTCTCTAATTCATTTCCTTATTTCTTCTAATTGTTTTGCTTCATCTTTCATCACATCTCCACACACTCTCCAAAACACATCAAGCACACAAAAATTGAGAGAGAGAGAGAGCTTCAAATCCTAATTTTTCATATAATCAAACTCTCTAATGGAATAATGTTCATAACTACTTTCATCCACCCTTAATTTATTGTTAACTAACTAAATTAGTGTAAAAAACGTCAAATTAGTGCAAATTGCTTTCAACTACTGTAATTCTGCTAGTTCTTATTTTTTGTGGTTTTTATTTTATTTTTAATTTCATTTCCTACTTTTGGTCTTTTGTTTTTAATTTAATTTTGAATTTTTGTATTTCATATTATTTGGTTTGCAATTCAATTATAATCCCATCTTTTACTTATAGTTTTTTGTTTTCATTTTTGTTTTGTACTTATTATGTTTTCTATCTTTCTGATTTTTCATTTTGTTTTCATTTTGTTTTCCTACTTAGTAATATTTTGGTTTTTATTTATCATCATTTTAATATTAGCCTAATCTAGTTACTCTACCAAATCTTACTTAACATCTTTTAAGTTTTAAATCCCCGTTTTTCTCCTAGAATTTTACCTTCATTTTTTCATAATAGCATTTTCTAACATTTTGCCCTAACCTCCCCATGTTCCTATTCCTATGTACTAAAAAACTCCCTACTTAGTAGTTGTAATTTAATTCGGAGTGCTAACAATTCTAGACTTGTAAATTTATGCACAATGTTTACATTTTACATTTTCTAAAATATAAATCATTATGGTGGTTCACAATGTTGATCGTCAAAATCAATGTTCTACACAGAGAGAGAAATTAGTTTTGCATGAAGTAGCACAGTCTCTTGACTTAGTAATTGAAAGTTTCATAATTTCTCTTTGCTTTATTTCTCTGAATTACTATGCTTTGGGGGTCTAGATGGACAAGGTGGTGTTAAATACCCACAAGCTTGCATTATCAAATCACTTTTAATCTTGACAAGGTTCAAGATTTTGTTGTTGCTTTTACCAATATTGATGCAAATCTTTAGATTAGGACCTTCTTCAAAGACAAAGGCAATTTAATTTTTCTTTTTTACTTTGTCCATGCTAAGAATGTACAGTAGGTACCAATCAAAATGGCATTTTGTATTCTTAGGGAAAGAAATGTTACTGCTGCCAACTTTAGCACCCTCCTGAAGATTGAAAAATTGTTCTTTTACCATGAAATTTTTATCACAACATTACCTTTATGTAAATAATATGTGTGCCAAATTTCAAGGCCAAAATATTTACACAAAAAAGATATTTGGAATCTACCAACATGTGTGTTTTGTGAGAAAAATTTCACTGCTGCCAACTTTGACACCCTCCCAAGGATTGAGATTTTGTTTTTTGCCCATGAAACTTTTGGCATAAGACCATATTTATATTGATTACATGTGAAAAATTTCAAGTCCAAAATATCCACACAAAAAAAGATATTCAGAATCTACTAACATGTGTACTTTTGAGAAACAATTGGGGAAACCATTTTACTACAACCAATTTCGACACCCTACCTAGGATTGAAAAATTGTTAATCCCTAAAGGACTGGGGGTGTTTGAGCATAGTCCTTGTTTTCTTGACTAGCTCTTGTAACAAGCATAATTTCTCATTTGTGTAGAATAATTTTGATGATTGCCACCATTGAAATGAAACAAGACTTATTTAGCTTTCCTACAAAGAAAAGATCAAAAAAATTGCACCATTTTTGAGAAAATGTCATTATTGACAAGATTGATGAAAGATGTTCAGTTATGGAGTACTTTGTATGTACGGTGAAATCAAAATTTTGGAATCGGAATGCTCAAAAGTGCTAAAAAAACTCTGTTTTTTTTCCAAATGTGCATTTCATCATAATATTGGCATGTAATTTTTTTTCAAGTCATTTTGAGGTGTAGAAAGAAAGATATAAGAATGTGAAGTTATGGTCCACAATGCCTTTTCCATTCTCAAAAAACTCACCAAACATTGCACACTCAATCATTTCTCGGTTGAATTGCATCGACAAATTTAGCAAAGAAAATTATCTAGGGTCTCTTTGTTGTTTATAGATTGTTAGTGAGGTTCACATATCAATTTTTTTACAAGTGTAGTTGTAGAAGCCATGTAGTGGCCTTATGGTCCTTTAGGGGTTAATTTACCATTTAATTTTTGGCACAAGGTCATCTCAGTATGTTGATAATATATGTGCCGGATTTCAAGTGTACAAAATAACTACAAAAAAAAAATTCAAAATCTATCAACGTGTATGCCCTCCATTAGCTTCAACCACTAATTGTAACCTAGAAGGCATAGAATGACATAGTTGAAGGAACTTTGTACCATTGATTGACCTCCATTATCTTTCAATAACTACCTTTAACTCATCTAAGTTTCTAGGGCATGCCTTGCCATATTGCACATCTTTTAGAATCTTCTAGAGTTTCTCGGGTGGATTGAGACCGGGAGAGTTTGTAGGCTAATTGAGCTTCTCCAGAAGGTGTGTTTGTCTCCATTCTTCACATAGTTTGTTGCGATGGACATGTGCGTCATCTTCCATGAGCAATCCTTGTGGAACTTTATCCATAAAATAAAGCAATTTGCCATCATAGACTACTTCTACGAAATCCTTAGTAGAACGTCAATTTTTAGGCATAAAGATAAATTTTGACTTTTGTCTTTGAACAAATGCGTCCCAAATCATCAAAAAAGTCCATTCACTTTTGAATGTAGGAAATATACAACTTGATGAATAGTGCTTATATAGTCATATGCAGTTCTTCTAACATGAACTTGTCTAGAATTTTTCCCAATTTCAAAGGTAGATTCATTTGTCCAAACAATACACTCCCATTCTTTTGCACTCCATCTATAGTAATCATGAGCAAAAGTCAATCACTAAGACATGTGATGAGGTATCAAGAAAGGTGTTTTTACTATAATTCAACTAAAAATGCCATTTCTATGTAAGGTTCTTTAAATAGTACTTCTATTCACTTGAATAGGACATATATTGGTAATCTTTGAAAGCAACAAGCAATGATGAGTTTTTGAGTATTTCACAATGGTACAAACATCTCTATCATTAATCTTTTTAGCTTGGCTTCCACCACAAGGTTTGCACTTGTAAGTTCCATCTTCTCTTAATTTCTTCACTAACTTCTTAATTGTTCTAACAGAGACTCCATGTAGTCATAAAATCTTTTGAGCCAATTGCCTTTTTGATTTTGCAGTTCCTTTCATGTTAGGTAAGTCTTTTTATTTCGTTTTTGAAGTAGTAAATAGCTTGAGATTTTGTTGGAATGTAGAAAGGACTTGTTTTAGATTGCAAAGAAGGCAATTGGATAGGTAGGAAGGGTGGCAAAGTAGCCTTATGACTTTTAGGATCAAATATTCAAGGATTTGTCATGCGGTCCTTGTTAGCGTTATAGACTTAGGGTTTCATCCGAGAGATGAACATAACTCATGTACAGTCCATTAGCGTTAACTTAGGGTTATCTTAAGCATAAATAGGTGTTAGCAGAAGCTTAGAGATTATCTCTGGTAATCGATTACCATTACGAATTACATGTGCTGCAAGATTACATCACATTCTAGTTTATGACAACATGGTATCAGAGCAAGATCTTAGTAGCAGTCATAGACGCTAGAAACAATCAAACAACTCTCACCAGGCAGTCGTTCGAATAGATCATGATTACTCCGTAGCACAGGCGGCGCTGCTAGACTCTCAGATCGACAGACTAGTTTCCTCATCTCCAAACGTTAGCATAACAAACGCTTAGTGATGGATCCTAGCATCAAGGACGTTCCTGAAACTATGAAACTGGCTGGTCCCTCCAACTACGTAATATGGAGCTACAAGGTAAAGATGATCCTGATGCAGGAGGGTCTGTGGCATTACACCGAGCATCCCGTACCTGGCAATGGCAACAAAAACAACGTAGCTGAAGCCGCGACCTCGTCTTTGATGGAAGCAGATGCAGAAGAAACTACATCGATTGACGCTGCAACGGTCGGAATAGCATCGACTGTCGCAGCCTCGACACAAACAACTCCGATCGCTCGGACCGCTGCACAGACCACGGCGATCAGCACTAACGGGGAACGCGACTAGCGATTCAGAGCCGGAGGCATCATAATTTCCCTAGTAAGAGATTCAATAATCCTGAGTATCATTCACCTTACCGATCCTTATGACATTTGGCACAGACTTAGGACAATGTGCGATATACGGAGTAACTCTCATCGCCTATTCCTTAAGGAGCAGTTTTATTCATTAAAACTATCAGAAGGCAAAGCCATAGGTGACCACTTACAAACCATAAACCTGCTAGTAACCCAGCTAGCTAACCTAGGAATTGCAATACCAGACGAAGACCTGGTAGATCTCACCCTGAACAGCCTACCCAATAGCTGGTCCACATTCAAACAGATACAGAAAGGTTGGGAAAGGATAGCTTCGTTCCCTGAACTTGAAGGACTTCTGTTACAAGAGGAATTCGGACGTACCTTGGACAAACACCGCTCCGACTCAGAAGAAATCAACTTCGCCGGGCAACAACTTCGATGACAGACGAACATCCGTGGATGCTCAAGTCGGGGCCGCAGCTATAGCAACAACTCGACCAACAACGATCGACCACCTCGACAACCAGCACCCTCACAAGCAACCACACAAGGCAAACACACAGTGGTTTGCCATTAGTGCGGCAAGGACGGTCATTATGCACGTGACTGTGCGCAGCACACCCTAGAGGAGAATATCAAGGAAATGCAGATTCAGCTAAGCACCATTCAACGCAACAAGGCTCGAAATCGGCAAAACACCACTTACCACGCCAACCTCGCGGAAGCAGCCCCTGGAAAAAACGACGACCCTACACCAAAGTCTCCCACCTATCCAATTCAAGCCTGCATCGACGCCTTCCACAAGAACAACGACGGTCCTGAAGAAGTCATCCATGCATGCGTAGAGTCCTCTGTCAAAGAAGACTGGTTTTTGGACTCCGGGGCATCCTCCCATGTTACGGAAAATGCTAATGTGTTCTGACAAATCACACGATCTAGAGTGCCGCACATTAAGGCAGTAGGAGGCCAGATTATGCATGTACATGGCCAAGGCAATGTAACAATTACCGATTCTCAAGGAGAAATAAAAGCTGTGCACCAAGTTCTCTACGTTCCTGGTGTCAAAACCAACCTTTTCTTTGTCGGGAAACTAACAGACATTGGATATCGCGTTCTATTCGAATCCAAAAATGTTCCATATATGACGAAGACCACCTATTCCTCCGCGGCACTAGAGACTCCCGCAACAACCTCTACCAAGTCGAACGCTACTCCGCTCAAATCAGCACTGTGACTCAAGCCTCAAGAGCTCAACCACCACCATCAACAGAACATGGACACCTTTCAAGACCTTCATCCAACACTCAGGGATCCAGCTCCATCATCAACCCAGCTGTTCCTCCGCCAAACCTCCCCGACCAACTTCCAGACATCATACTGTTAGCTTCACAACCTCGACGAATCACAGAACAAACCATTCACCTATGGCATAGACGAATATGACACCTAAACTACCAAAGCCTTTATCACCTTACTACCATTGAATAACTAGTAGCAGGTATCCCAGCCATTCCCCTCATCAAACATGTCTACCCGACATGTGCGATTGGTAAACTTCCCCGTGATCCACTACCAAAAAAACGAACCACATACACTAGTAGACCCCTCCAGCTCATTCACAATGACCTATGCGGCCCCATGCCCATTCCCTCTCGAACAGGTCGTCGCTACATCCTAACCTTTATCGATGACTACTCTAGAAAAACGTGGCTCTATTTTCTTTCCGAAAAAGCTCAAACTTTAGATTCCTTGAAAAAATTCCGCGTCCTCGTGGAGACCCCTGCAAACAAAATCGGCACACTTAGAACTGACCGAGGTGGAGAATATATCTCCAACGAGTTCCAAACCTACTGCACAACCCACGGAATCGTTAGACAGCTCACCGCAGGTTACTCACCTCACCAAAACGGCATAGCCGAAAGAAAAAATCGTATACTGCTTGAAGGGACTCGCAGTGTAGTCACAGGCACCCAGATACCAAGAATGCTATGGGATGAAATAGCAAAAATCGTGAATTACATACAAAACCGGTGTCCCACCAAAGCCCTCAAACTACTTACCCCCGAGGAAGCCTTTACAGGCATAAAACCAAACCTCAGCCACCTCTGTGTCATAGGTTGTCTAGCATTTTGCCATATCCCCGATGCCAAGCGACAAAAGTTTGACCCTAAGGCTATACCAGCCATTCTACTCGGCTATGATGAGCACAGTAAGGCTTATCGTTGCTATAACCCTACTACTTGAGCGATCTTGATTAGTCGAGATGTCCGCTTTGACGAAACCAGCCTTAGATTACCTACCTCAGAAACTACCGAACCCCTCACAGACTCAGCTCTCCCTGAATACACTACTCCTTCACCAATCTTATCTCCCCCCGCTATTCCTCCCTCATCTCTTTCTTCTTCCCCCCCTCACATCTCCACAGAACCCAACTCTCCCATCCCATCCGAACCTCACACCCTTCAACACAAAACAAACCCTCCACTCCCTGCACCCAACTTCCCCTCTCCATCAACCTCAAATTCCCCAGTGCCTTATCCACCTGCTTCAGCCACAACCCCTCCCGTTCCAGTTCCCTCCACTCATTCCCCGTTACCTCCCCGCTGCCCACAACGCTCCCGCAAACAAAACATCAGACTCGACGGATACGAACTTTATCTTTCATTGTCAGATTTCAACATCTGCAAGGTCATTCCAGTTTCTGTCACTCCACCGAAAGTTCTTCCCACCTCATCAGTCGACAACCTTACATTCAAACAAGCACAACACGACCCCAGCTAGAGGCAAGCTATGCAGGACGAAATGAACTCTATTTGGAAGAATTAGACCTGGTCACTGGAACCCTTACCTCCCGGCCACAAAGCCATCACCTGCAAGTGGGTTTACAAAATTAAACCAGGTCTCAACGGCGAACCCCCCATCAAGAAAGCGCGTCTTGTCGCTCGCGGATTTGAGCAGCGCAAAGGGATTGACTTTGATGAAACCTTCGCTCCCGTTATCAAATGGGCCACCCTCCGGACTGCAATCGCCCTGGCAGCGGCACAACAATGGACCATACATCACATGGATGTTAGAACAGCATTCCTCCACGGTTTACTTAAAGAGAAGGTATTCATGTACCAACCATCTGGTTTTCGCTCCCGTAGCCATGGCCACCTTGTTTGTAGTCTAAACAAGTCCCTATATGGACTTAAGCAAAGCCCACGTGCTTGGTACGACAGGATTGATGTTGCGCTACGCCGACTGGGGCTCCACCGCAGCAAATCCGATAGCAACCTTTACTACATGCACTAAGACGGAGAGACGCTCATTCTTATGTTATACGTCGACGATCTATTCATTACGGGCAGCTGCGATAAACTCATATCATGGCTGAAGACATTCCTTTGAAAGGAATTCAAAATGACAGACCTGGGCCCCATTCGCCGTTACCTCGGCATCTCCTTCAAACGGGTTCTTCTCAGCCTGTTCCTTCACCAACACGAATACACAAAATCCATTCTCCATGATTTTGGAATGGCCGATTGCAAATCAGCCCCGACTCCACTACCAGAAGGCCAGCTCCTTGTCACCGACATGAACTTTCCCTATACAGACTCCACACACTACTGTCAACTAGTTGGAAAAATCATTTTCCTTACCGTTACTCGCCCCAACATTGCTTACGCAGTAAGCCCATTGAGCTCTTACATGTCTAAACCCCAACACTCTCACCTCGAAGCTGCGAAACACGTCCTCTGATACCTGCAAGGGACTTTGGATCACGGAATTCTTTACAAGGCCAATGCTCCCCTGACGATCACCGGCTACACTGATGCCGACTGGGGTTCCTGTCTGGAAACTCGTCGCTCCATGGGAGCCTATATTTTCACGCTTGCAGGCAGTCCTGTTATCTAGCAATCAAAACGACAACTCACAGTATCACGTTCCTCCACCGAATCTGAATACAGAGCTTTGAGTGATGGATCGCAAGAAGCCGTCTGGCTTCATCGTTTACTTCACGAACTCCTACCGCCACACCTGAACTCATCAAATCCCTCAGCTGTATCCATTAGACCCAAACATCCCAACAACTTCAACACTCCAACAAATTCAAGAATCACCTTGTATTGCGACAACCAAGGCGCCATGAAACTCGCCCACAACCCGGTATTTCACGCCAGGTCAAAACATATAGAGATTCATTACCATTTCGTACGAGAACGCGTGCTAGGAAGGGAAATTCAACTACAGTATATTCATACAAACGAGCAACCTGCTGATGCTCTTACAAAATCGTTGGGTAGGATAAAAATTCCAACAGCATCGATCTACCCTAGAGATGCACAGTTTAGCCAGCCTCAAGATGGCCTGACCAGAACATTTAGCGTACACCCCCTAACCCTAAAACTCAGATCCTTGCCACAGGTATTCCTCAGCATCTACCAGGGAATTAAAACTTCGATGCTCCGCGCCCTTGAACCCTGTTATCTCTCTAGAACAATCCCGCTACGAGAAGTAAAGGCCTGGAGTCCGCCCTCGTCTCACCGCATAGAATTTCACCTTGTGACTAGTATCCCTTAGCCGAACATCCGGCGCTCCACGCCACCGCACCCCGCCCCTTACAGCCGGTCCGCTCTCCTCCGAACGATCAAGCGACCTCACGACGCCAATTGACAAATTTTCCTCCCCATCACTGGATTCTTCGCCAACTTCAAAGTCACAAACCTCGGAACACCAAGTCATCACCCGCGCCACAAAGAACAAATCAGCAACACCAACAGCCGCGCGAATCCACAGATCGAGAGCCGAGCAACATAATGCCGCAAATCCTAGGATTGTTGTCCCCTTGCCCGCGCCATTACGATAAACACGCACTTCCCACGAACTTTGACAGACAGGACTTACAAACTACGTTTGAGGGGGGGTGTTAGCGTTATAGACTTAGGGTTTCATCCGAGAGATGAACAGAACTCCTGTACAGTCCATTAGCGTTAACTTAGGAATATCTTAAGCATAAATAGGTGTTAGTAGAAGCTTAGAGATTATCTGTGGTAATCGATTACCATTACGAATTACATGTGCTGCAAGATTACATCACATTCTAGTTTATGACAACAATCCTTGGGCTATTTAGCAAGGGCAAGTTTTTTTTTCTTTAGTTCATATCCAAGCATATTTGACGAGTATGGCTCATTGACAATTTGATGTATAATTGTATAATTTGTATTCCTTCAATTGATTCCGCTTCCAAATGATGTGTGTTTTATGTATGAGTGTGTGTATCTATGATTATATTAGTTTGCAATTTGTTGTAGTATGACCAAATTGTGCCAGCACCTTGTGGATCCTTAGATCCCTATTTCTAATTCGCCAATTAATTGTAAAATTGCTACTTGATTGTGAGAGCCTTGTAGTTTGATAGATTGAGGCAAATTGCATAGTAAGGTAGATAGTCAACCTGGCAAGTTACTTCACCAAAAAGCAAATAGCCATGTTGTGAAAAGTTGAGTATGTGATACCATCAGGTTGACGGTTGAACTGGGTGGTTGAAATTTGAATGTGAAAAGAAAATAAGTTGTTGTTTGGAATGATTGAAGAAGATAGTAAGAAAATTATAAAATATATATGGCCATTTAATTTGATTGTATCATGTATGTGTATTCTTTGTATTAACTTGATCATGTAATTGAAAAACTAATTCACTATAAGAAACCCGTGTTTTTTTTTACGTCTAAAATTTGGACGTCAAATATTTTGGACATCAAACATAACATTAGGATGCTAGTTTTGATGTCAAAACTAGCATCCTAATGTTATGTTTGATGTCCAAAATATTTGACGTAAAAAAAAACACGGGTTTCGTATAGTGATTGCTTGTGCATTGGTCTGCAGCTAATTGCCAGGCTTGATACTAATGTTGTATTGATAAATTGTTGTGGGAGATTGATTTACTCTAAATATAGCAAATTGTTGTTGTGTATGTTGTTGGTATTAATGTGAGGTCAAATGGGTGTTCTATGAGTACGGATTATTGATTAATTTTTTTAGCATTGAATTCAATACCCTTGCAATGACAATTCTTGGATCCAATTCCGTGCTTAAATTACTTGTGATATGTATTGGGAATTAATAGCCAAACATCAACTAAATACATTTTGAAATGAAGCCTATTTGAAAAGTGACCTTAGACACCAGTATGATAGGCTAATTGACCTTTTTCCATAAGAATTCCTATACAAGTACCTTGGATTTTGTTCCCGCTTAGGAAAAATCCAACTTACACTCCCATAGTGACTGCAATGTGAACTCTTGTAGTTCTTGTCTCACTTTAATCTATAATGCGAGTTCAAATTTCATTTGAAATTGCCATCATCCATGTTATTTCACAATGTTAATTCAATCCAAAAATCTCAATAACTAGCCCTCATGCACTTGCACATCACCCAACCCTTCAATTCATCACACATCACACTCTCTATAAGGCTCAATTGAAAATGAAAGCATTGATATTCACAAATTAAAGTTTCTTCATGCGTGTATGATACACGGTTTATAAGTAAGTAGATTCTTCTAGATGAAATAATTGCACAGTTCTAGATTTAGATGTCACTAGTTTTTTTGGGAAGAACTTATGTTTAAGGATTGCATCAGATAGATAACTCATTACATGAGATTTCAATATTGTGGAGGGCTTTGAGTCCCTAGAGTTTCCAGACTGTAGGAACTCAACTACAGCAGTAGGCCAACATGGTGAAGCAACTGCCATGTCGGATGTTAATAAAAAATTATTTTTAAAATTATTTCTTTTCAATTTTATTATTATTATTATTATTTTTAAACTAAAAAATTATTATTTTATTATTATTTTATATTATGACCAACGTTGGTTGGTTCACAAGAATAGGAACAAGCCTGAAACAACCCTCCAAACCCTCCAAAACAAATCTAATGTCAGTGCTGAAGCATGAAGTGTCAAAGATATTTCAACATTTTCAATATGTCCTTAAAATTGTTTCTCACAACTATACATATTGGTAGATTTTGAATATCTTTTCTTGTGTGGATCTTTTGGACTTGAAATTTTGCACACATGTCATCAACATAGAGATGGTTTCATGCCAAAAAATTTATGGGCAAAAAAACAATTTCGATCCTTGAAAGGGTGTCAAAATTGGCAGTAGACTAGCAATGAAATTATTCTCACAACTACACATATTGGTAGATTTCAAATATTTTTTTGTGTAAATATTTTGGCCTTGAAATTTGGCACACATGCTATTAATATCAAGTTGATGTTGTGCCAAAAATTTCATGGTAAAAGAACAATTTTTCAGCCCTCAGGAGGGTATTAATTTTCTTGAGAATGCAAAAGCGCCATTTTAATTGGTACCCTACTGATACACATTGTAAGTGGATTGAAACCTAGTTATTTTGTGCTAATTTTTTTTTTTTTTTTTTTTGAGATTCCACATCCAAGTGTTAGAATCTTGACCATACAAAAAAATCCACCTAGTACTATTTGTCGTCTCACAAGAATGCAATAGTAGAGATATTTATAGACGATTATTACTGCTAGATGATGTGTAAGTATATGAAATTAGTTCATATAAACATGTCCAAGAAAAGGCTCATTCACTACTATTGACTATTCAAAAAAATATAAAGTAAAGCCACTTCTTTACGCTAATTACAAGTTTTTTCTTAATGATCAAAAGATAGGATTTCTTGTTCATTCATACATGACTTAGAATCCTTCCCACATATCACTATTTGTTGTCTCACAATAAAGTCATATGTGAAGATATCCATTGTGGTAGATTTTTTCACATTACTTTGAGTAGCAAGATATGATTTTGTGCCACGATTACATGCCTAATTAAACACATTTTTTTGTGAATTAAAGGCATCCGGCTTACTAGACATATCTTTGCAATTAAGTTGATACCATGCTAAAAATCCTATTACATATAAATGAATGCGGATCTCTGATTCAAGCAAGCTAAATTTTATTAAAAAAAGTAAACGACGTAGTCTTGACGAAGGGGCATCAAATTGATACCTGCATTGATTAACACACTTGTGCTAATCGGACGAGGAAGTCAAAGGGACCATGATGCCTCACAAGGCGGATATCAACTCTGAGCCAGCTATGAAGGATCCAACCAGCCTTTAAATTTTCTTTTTTTTAGTGTAGCATGAGACGCTACTTAGAAAATTTAGGAGCAGCTAAAATGGCACTTTTTTTTTCCCCTTAGCATGCACTTTGGGTCCCAATTTTATTTTATTAAGCTTTTGGCACCCAAGATTTCTGAGAGGGAGTTTTGTTATGGCGATTGGGTTTTTTTGTGGTGGTTTTTTTGGCAGGAGGGTTTCTTTTTTGGTAGGGTATTTGGCTCCTCTTACATGGATGAATGAAGGTTTCTGGCTCTCACTTGAAAAAAATAGTAGCATGTGTTTTCCAAAAGTCTAGAAAATGTTGAAGTGAATTAGGGTTTTAGCAAAACACATGAAGAGAATACCAAGCATACCAAAACTACTTAAAACACAATACAAATCCGAACATAACAACACTACTTTAAAATACCAAGACTACTTAAAACACAATAATAGAATTCAAAACACAACAACAAACTTGAAGAACACAACACAAATTTGAAAATGACAAGACTACTTCAAACATACCAAGACTACTTAAAATACCACAATAAAACTCAAAATACAACAACAAACCTAAAAATTACAACACAAATTCAAACATAACAAACTAAACAAAAGCAATTTGTAATACATTCACAAGCAAGGCATGCAACAATTGCATGGGGGATTCGAACCCCACTCCCAAGAGTCTGCCCTTTGCAGCATGCAATCCCCCCCTAGTTAGTAAGACTACACAAGTAGAACCAATAAACTATATTTAGGATTTAGAAGAGACTATATTTAGTGGTCTACACCCACTCTTCTACGATCCTCCTGCCAAATGTCATATGCTTCAGCATATGGAAAGCTCTCTAAGTTGTAAAAGGGCAGAGAATACATATTCACCACAGTCTCTAGGTGAACATTCAGCCGGTTCTGGAGCTTATTCTTGCAAAATGAGAGAGTAGAGAATGTCCACTCATCCTCAACACTACCTAGAACCGCTGTCACAACAAATTCAGCCAATTTCATGAATTCCAAAAGCTTGTTCAACAAGAGGGCATTGCAACTAAGTTTTTGCCACAACTTGGTCACATGATTGCCAGTAAAGGAGGCTCCATGGCCTTCAGTGACTAAGATCGCATTGTCAATTTGAATAGTGACGTCTGCAAGTCCAACTATCGGGAATCAAGGAGGTCTGTAAACTGAGTCACCTCGGGTGACCGTGCACACCTAGTTTTACAAAATCCAACTCTTCAAGACAAGCATGTGAGTTGGAAACAATTCTTCACATTGTGCATTCAACCAAAATTGGGGGAAAACCACACCAAGAGCCTCCATCATTTCAGAATGTGGGAACCTCTTCGTCAATTGCTCAATGAGCAATTCTGCAACAAAAGTACATTGACCTTTGACAGAGCTGATGTCTGCTTCAAAATCAGCCCGACTGACCGGTTTTTGAGTACCTGTGAGAAGGCAAGTGGTATGGGCCACATACGAATGTCCATTCATGCGAAAGGAAAGGCTTTCATCACCGTTGTTAAGATCTGTGACCCAATCTTGGGTCACGGTGTCAGAATAATCACCTACAATATCCAAGAACATCTGAAAATGAGTAGCCTGATAAGAAGTGGAAGGATCCACATAAATCTCATATAGTTCAGCCTGGCAGATTTTTATAGATGCAATGTAGTTTGAGATATAAGCATTCCCCGATTGGGAAAACTTAATTAAGGATTGAACGGACTCAAGCAAAGGATGAACACACAGTAATGCCAACAAGGTGTTCACATCACATAGAAAGGAAAGGTTACATTTTGCAGCACTTTCCTGATTGGAATCCGCGCTGAATTTGACGATTAGGGTCTTATATTTTATTAAGATCCTCTTCAACGGCTCAAAGAGAGAGATCCATCGGGTAGAGACTTGGTTGAGGATTTTTAGGCCCTTTGTCTCCACAATCTCCGCCAACTTTGTAAACTCAAGGTGCCTCTTTGGAGAGCTAGAAAAGTAAAAGTCCAATTGAGTGCATAAGGTCTCTAATTTGTGTACAAGAGGTAAGTTAGACAAACCTTCAACCGCTAGGTTCGTTCGATGCGCCATGCAATGCATCCTAATATCATAGGGCGCATACTTAGCTATCAACTGCTGCGTCACACTTGCCCTACAACCTTGGAACACACTCGCCCCATCAGCCCCAAAGCACACCAATTTTCTACCAATTTCCTCATTAGATAGGCCTCCATTGATGGTTAAGGCAGAATGTATCATATGCAAAAGGTTATTGGCATTAGAACCAACAACAACCCGCTAAAGTGACAATAGAAGTGAACGCCACCCAAACAAGTGAGGGACATAGACATGAACAGATAACCAAAGTTGGTTGTCTATGGACGTCACTTCATTAGCCGTGATTGAAAGGCAACTTGCCTTTTGCAAAGACTCTTTCAACCTCCTACAAATCGCTACACCCATCACTACAAGAAAACGCGTATTTTATGACTGCAAAAATATGACTGAGGATGACTGACGACTAGTTGCAGTCATAATCTTGAAGGCCAACACCTTGAGGAAAAATATGACTGCAAAATATGACTGTCAGTCATTTTTGGACCTTTTACTTCACAAGTAGACACTATACGACCATTAGAAACACCAAAATACTTCATAGGGAACGTAAGGAACATGTTTGGGGAACGTTAAGTCATATTGTCAGTCATATTGTCAGTCATATTTCCATGATAGTATCATTTTTTTTGTTTTGGGCAACCTAAGAATAATACGGGCAATTCAAAAAAAAATTGGACAAGCCATTGTTTAAGATTTTGAAATCCTACTCACCTATTTTTTAGGATTTTAAAACCTAGTCACCACTTTTTTAGAGTTTTGAAACCCTAGCCACCACTTTTTTAGGGTTTTGAAACCCTAGCCGCCACTTCTTTGGGCCCTTCTTCCTTGCCTTTTATTGTCTCTGAGTTCATACTTGTTATTGCTTCTTATTTTTTGCTTCTTAGTTGTTGTCTTCTGTTGCATCTTAACTCTTCTTTCTTGTTGCTTCTTAGTTCTAATCATGCTTCTTATTTTTTGTTGTTGCATCTAAACTCTTTCTTTCTCTAACATTTTAACTCTTTCTTCTTCTTAGTTCTTGTTTTTTGTTTCTTCTTGTTACTTTTCAATTCTTGCTTCTTATCTATTTTTGTTGCATCTGAATTCTTGTTTCTTGTTGTTTCTTGTTGTGTCTTAGTTGTGTCTTAGTTGTTGCTTCTTGTTTCTTGTTGTTTCTTGTTGTGTCTTAGTTGTGTCTTAGTTGTTGCTTCTTGTTTCTTTTTGTTGCATCTTAACTCTTGTTTCTTGTCGTGTCTTAGTTGTTGCTTCTTGTTTCTTGTTGTGTCTTAGTTGTTGCTTCTTGTTTCTTGTTGTATCTTAGTTGTTGCTTCTTATTTTTTATTGTGTTTTAGTTGTTGTTTCTTATTTCTTGTTGCATTTTAACTCTTGCTTGTTGTTTTCTCTTAGTACTTGTTTATTTTTCTTCTTGTTTTCTCTATTACCATTCTTATTTTTCCTACCCTAAACTTGAGCTACATATTTTGTGTTGCTGTAAGCCTTTGAAGGTTGAGCTTTGTTGTTCATTCACTAAAAATTAACCTCCCGTTTTTTTAATTGTTTATGCAGGCACCAAAAGTTGAAACAAAGTTATTGGAGGCTACTTGCAACCCAATAGAGCCATCTTCACATTATTGTAAGAAATATAGGCCTTATTGAATTTTGTGAAATGATTCATTGTGATATATATGTTTTGTATTGATGACTAATAAATGTCAATGAAGAGAGTTGCTTTCCTTCTTACATTCTCCCTTTCCAATATGATTATTTCTTGTATACCTCTAAAATCATATATATTCATTTTTAACTACATGGAGTCTTTTCCAAAATATGACTTTGTATTTTTCAAAATATGACTGCAACTAGTTAGAAACTACCAATGACATTCATATAAACTACCACATCAACCAAAATATGACTCATAAGAGTCATATTTCACATTAGTAAAATATGACTAACAAGAGTCATATTCCACATCTACGAAAAATATGACTGTACAAAGTCATATGCCACATTACCCAAAATATGACTAACCGCAGTCATATTCCACGTCAGCCAAAATATGACTGACCGCAGTCATATGCCACATGAGCCAAAATATGAATGACCACAGTCATACTCCACGTCAGCCAAAATATGACTGACCGCAATCATATTCCACGTCAGCCAAAAAAATGACTACATCGAGTCACATGCCACGTAGGATTTATTTTTGTTTGCCCGGGCAACTCAAAAAAAAATCAAGCCCTCAAAGATAGTCAAAGTATACGCCTTGTTGGCAAAAAATACGGCTAATTATGGATAATTATACCCCCCAAAAAATATGTCTGCCAATATGACTGATGTCCGAAGCGACTCGTCGGTAATGACTCATGTCAGTCATGTTGCAGTTATCTACAGTGATTTCTGCGGCCAGTCATATTTTTCAATTTTACGACTCATTGCAGTCATATTTTGCAGTCATAAAACACTGGTTTTGTTGTAGTGTATGGCATCCGCCATTTCCCAACCTGATGGTTCACACCAATGCTTACAAGGTAGGTTAGGAGTATTCAAAAGCTCCAACAATTCCCGCATGCAACTAAAGTCACACATTAGGCGACCTTGGAAGAGAACTTGGAAGAGGGTGCGGAACTGAACCATCTTCTTGCGCCGCTCATGGACCACGCTTGTTGCCACCTTCTGCAAAATTGAATTCCCCCCTTGGCAAAATAAATCCGTTCATTCTTGACATGCTGGTTATTACCAAGGTAATAGTGCTTGCCACGCTTGAATTTGCTGGTGTCACACAGGGCCTTGCGCCGCCCTGCATGTTTCCACAATGAGTCTAATTTTGCAACAAGTAATTTATCTCTCCCTCCACTTCAAAGCACACCTTGCACCGCACTTGTGTCACCCCCCCCCGCTATGCCCACAACACTCTCTGCCAAAGGCAGCTTTGCTACCCATGCATCCTAAAAATGACGATTTCTCTCATAGTCTTTTCTCTTGTTGGCTAGCGTTCTCTGCAACGAACCCTCTTCAAGCACAACTTTCCCGATGGAGTCCTCTTCTGATCGCAGATCCTCACTATCAACTCTAGTGATTATGCACTCATCCTCTTCTAATACCCTCGAACCACTGCAACTGCCCAATACTTGCAAATCTGGCTGCAAACCAAAACTGCCACCCTCACTTTCCCTTGGAACCCTTCCCTCATAAAGAAACTTGCGCAACGTACATTGCATTTTCTTAGGTTTCGACATTGCAGCAACAAAAGAAGAACAACAACAACAGTGCAAAGACTCCAAATCACCCACAAAACATACAGGGACACTCAAAACAAACAATGCAAGTAGGTGAGGTTTTGTTGCTCCCTGCCCTAAGAATTTATCGCAAATGCTGATGCTCACTCCCGAAAGCACAGTCCTGCAGGCCGCAGCCTCTGCAGCAAATTTGCAACTCTGTCAGCAATTGCAAAATTGAAAATGGCGGTCTCATCTGGTGAGCATTAATCCAAACCCCCCTCCAAATTGCAAAAAGATTAAGCAGTAACCAACCACTCGCCAGTAATGAACAAAAGGCCAATAATTAACAAAAGTTGTTAAAATCCTAAGGCCTAAATGGTAAACAACTTACGAAATTCTGATTGCTTGAAAATTGAAATTGATCAAATCAAATCAGGTCAGAAAATGACACACTCACCTAGCGCTGCACTCACCTTCGATTATCCACCGCTGCATCGCAACTTTGGAGCCTGTCGCATTGTCACAGACTTGCAGTGGCGCCCTCCAATTCAAATGGCTGCTTCGATTGTCCAAGCTCCAGGCTTTAGGTCTCCAGGTCTCTAGTCTCCACTGTGTGAGGGTTCAGCACTTCAGGAATCATGACGTTCAGTTTCTTGATGAGAAAAAACAAACATTAAGCTCACCGATCATCGATCGTTCCTGGCAGACCGATCATCGATCATTCCTGGCCGCACTGATCTGTCTACACTCTGCAATAGCTTAAAAAAATTGAAATGGGCCATTCAATGAGAGTGATTACACAAAAGCGGCGTTGGTATAAATACAGGAAGCATCCAAAGCACGATGTCGATGCAAGCCAGTCTGATTATGAATTTAACCCCTAAAGGACCAAACACCGTTTTTTGACAACATAGCGATTTTGGGCAGCTCACTATGACCGGAATTTTTCTTTTTTTTCTTTGAAATTTTCACATAAGATGTGTCCAAGGATTATCTTTAAGGTCCAACAATTTTTGTAACTTTTGACTACATGGTTAAAAAGTTATTGCATGATATGTCCTTTTCATTGTTCGGCGGGCAGCTGGGGCAGCAAAAAAAACTTCTTTAAAAATCTCTTTTAAAAAAAACTAAAACTTGAAATTGGTTCTTTAGATTTATATGTACGTGGGAGGCTTTGAATCATTCCATTCCGATCAATGACTCAAAAGTTATGAGGATTCTTAGTTTGAGGGTAGTTATGGAATCTTTACTCTAAGATAAACTTTGAAATCCTTTATTTAACTCGATTTTCAATATTTTTGAAAAAAAATAAAAACATTGGGTGTAGATTGTTTATTACAACATTACAATTGTTGGGATTGGCATTTTTCAATTTCATAAATAAATTCTTGACAATTTAGTGCTTTGAACCATTCTCTACCTCTTCCTACTTACTATTTTTTTCCTATATGTTGTACAATTCCAAATGACCTGAAATTTTTCAAGCATGTAGCCAACTTGCCTTGAAGAATAAATCCAAAGAGTAACCATCATTTTGGACATTTTTTCATACAAATGTGACCTTGTGGAGGGCAGCTGCCCGTTTTTTCGCAGGGACAAGAAAAGGATTTTTGTCAATTCAAACGCTATTATCTTGCAATCCACTTGGTGGAAAATTCTGAAATTTTTTCCACATCTTTTTAAACAAGTTTACTACAAGATCCTACGGCTACAAGTGTCCAAAAATATTTTTTTTCTAAAATGTGGCACTAGTATTAGAAATGGCAGTTCTGGAGCGGTTTTGGTGAAAACATAGTCAAAAACCTTTAGGGGTTAAGCATTGAATCCACAAGCACGCACGAATCATAATTGCATCCACGCTGAGCTCATTATAAGATCATCAAGGCTTTCAATTTGACTGACTTGACATACATCAATTGCTTGCTTGGCTTTTCAGTTCAATTCATGAATTACAATAATAAAAACTTACTTGTGATTTGGAGGCTTGGAGCCCTGAGATTTTTTTTAACTTGGAATAGCCGGCCAGATTGATGATCTGCAGTTCTACACTCCGAAGCAGACAGCCGGAAACGTCTCTTATCATTCAATTCGGTGACAAACTGACAATGGAGGCTCTATTACGGATCGGCTACGGTAACAACTAAAGCCTCATTAGTTTCACGCCATAGAGCAACGTCTTTCTGGACTCTCTAGCACTCCAATCGTCCAGCAGGTCAAGGTGTCTAGCACTCCAGCTACTCCAGCGCAACTTCGAAGCAGCGACACAGACGGAGACAGTGGCGCCCTCGGCTGGGAGCAATATTGCAACTTTGCAAGTTCGTAATGGCAGATGGGACTGTGCGAACATAAACAAATGGCGGTTTAGCCCGAAGATGTAATGGCAGAAGCCCAAACTCCCGAAGACGTGCAGCGGACAAAGCAGAGCTGCGGAGGATTTGAAATTTTCAAACGGCAAGGATGGCGAAGATCCCGCGGCGGGAAGAGTAGTGGTGGCAAAAGACGAAGACGGAGGATGGCCATAATGGCAAGGACAGGGTTTGGGTGACGAGCCAGGCTCCGCCACGTAAAGAATTACCTGCGATCTCCCTGACGGGACGTCAGGTTTTTGGCGACGATGAGGGGTATGTGGCGGCGTGATATATCACCCTGCCTCCACCATTGGAGGCCATGATGGCTGATGATACTTGCATGCAGTCCTCTTTTGGCGATTTTGCCTGGTTTTTAGCCTTTCTTTTTTAATGTAACATTCGCCAGGCAAAAGAAGAGGTAAGCTTTTGGCGAAAAATCACCAAATATTTAAAGGCTGTATCCGACCAGTTGCTTCAAAAGCTGGACCTTTTGTAACTCGGAATTCGAGGCTTCTTGTTTACAGAATTTTAGGCAAAGTTTGAGGCAGATATGTGCATGCTCTTTACAGGCTAAATTCCATTAGGTCCTTTATGCCCTGATTTTTACTGAGCTTTGAGTAGTGACTTTGATCTGGGATTCAAATGTGGAGCTTGTTTTTTGCGTCATTTTCTTGAGACAGCATGTCTGCATCACAGTTTACAAATAACAGCTAGGTTCAAGACTGCTTTACTATGGATTAGTTTTTATGTGGAAATTTTTGCTTTCATTTTTCAAATTTGCTGCTTGTGAAAACTATAACACATGATGTGGTCTTAAGACCCCCGTTGCACCTCACTAATTAAACATTGGCTTGTTTTTTTCTTGGGATGGGCACAAATGAGGGCCACATCCTATTGGAGCAAAATTGGTGTGTTAGCAATCCACTACTTCCACATAGACTAGGAGCTGATTTTATCACTAAGATCTTTTGGATGTACTTTGACAAACTTTATGTATATATTCTAAAACAAACGGATGCCTTGGTAATCTTTATGTCTCTAAGAAAAATTTAGTGTGATGTGTTTGCACCTAGTTCTACATATTACATGTCCAAAGGAAAAAAATAGGATGTTATGTGTCAATATGCCACATACTAAGGCAAGTTTCAATGTTTTGCATCTAGAAGCCAAAATACTTATAATGACTTTGGTATTATTCTTGATTCATTAAAAGATGTTGTTTTCTTCTTATAAGAAAAGACCATACAAAACTATGCAAGCTCTAATACTTTGACAGGTGACAACTTGTTGAAGTTCATGGAGAAAATATGACTTTAGAAATATACTGTCAAAAAATGTTTAAGGATGATAAGAAAGAGATTGCTATGATAATCTTGAAACTATTTGACAAGCAATAAGTAGAATGATGCCTTGACAAGGGATGTTCCAAAAAAATGCTTTTTGTTTGCTTACAACCTTGCACATATGAAAAAAATCCTATTTGATTGACAAAGTTCTAATCTCCACTGAATTGACATTAGATTAAAATATCCTAATACTTGAGTTATTGCTAAGTGTCAATGTTTGTATATCACAAGTGGTGCTAACTTTTAATGTCAATGTCTTAAGCCAATTTTTAACTTGACATTAATTGAAAACTATTTGCTAACACATACAATTGATAAATCTGTCAATTTAATAGGGGACCTTTTGCGAATTGCGATGCAAATCACTCAATTCTTTGGTATTATCTTGTCAATTTAGAGAGCATGAAAGCTTATGGTTTTGTTACAAGATTGGAATGAGTGACTTCCTCTTAATCCTAATCAATCATTTGATTCTTCTCGGAGTACTTTGGATAGGAGTCTTGCAATGCAACAAGTCATGAATCAACACTAGTTTGTGGGGACACAGTGCAATGCTTTGAGACCACTAAAATTTATGTTCCTCCACTAGTTCCCCTTGATTTATTAGATTGTCATAGGTTTTGTAGTAGTAGTGAATCCCTCACAAGCACTCCTTTTCCAGAGATTGCCTTCTTGGAGTTCTTTTGCACAAACACTCCTTGTATGTTGTCATCCCTTGTTAGTTAAGTTACAAGCTAGTCCTTTTTGCAAGAAGCCACATTCCATAATTATTTTCAAAATGTATGGGCCATGAAGAGTTTTCTTTGTCACAAGGCTATATGAAAGATTCCAAATGTTTGCTCATCGAGTGGATGTTGATCATCAAAAATGCACGTGAAACAATGTCATCAATCAATACAATTAGATTGTTGGAAGAGCTTTTGGATGATAATTGCCTTCTTTATGACCATTCTTTAAAATTTCATTGTCCAATGTCTAAATGCACACATAGAGAATGATTTTATCACGTTTTTCTCAAGTATCATATTAGAGTGTGTGAGTGTATATCAAGTGAAAGCAGCTCAACTAGTCGACTCTTTAGCAATTCTAGTGGATCGAACTGCTTGAATTGTACAATACAGTGATGAGTTTAGGTCCAAGGGGCTTGGAAGAGAGGCTTACAATCTACAATGTTGACATTGTGCAGTCCATAAAACATTAATTAGGCAATCCTAATAGTCTACTTGATTATGTTTGATATAATAGAACCACCCATTGTCAACCACTTACGCAATCTGTGCATGTTTTGGAGCAGTATAAGGCATGTAAATTTTCTGCCATGTAGGAAGATAGAAATCAAGGGGATTGCAATTTTTCTGTAATTTTATGCCTTGAATTGGAATTACTATGAATTTTGGAAGTCGGCAGTTGGTCCAAACCTATAGCTGACATATAGAGTCTTCCAATGCTGATCATTCAAGAACTATTTTCTGCTCACTGCTTTGGGACATGTGTCATGACTCAATTAATCTTAACATTGAAAAAGAAAAAAAACATTCAAAGCTTTGGTTGAAAATTTATTGCAACCTTGGTTGGAAATAGTACACCCTACATGTTGGGAATGGGTCCCTAGTCAACAATGGGTGGTTCTACCATAGATCCTTGGAAAACAATTATCCTTTATATGAAGGTACTATAGCTCATGTATTGTAAGCATAGGCATCAAATAAGGGTTTTTATTTTCAGTTTTTTCAAATGAACGAAAAGGTGACTTGGGTATCTATTGGAGCGCCACAGTGGCGACTTTACTTTAGAAATGGGAGTTTAAAAATGGCGATAGGTGTCTATTTGGTTGCACATTACTTGACAAATTTTTTTATTTTTTATTGTTTTGGGTTGGCGATTTTTTTTCCATTGTTACATTTTGGGGGGGTGACAGGGGTACTTTTTGGTTTTGTCATGCATCTGATCTCATAAGCAAAATTGATGGTGGGAAGAGTGATCTAATCTTCACCCACTGAAGAGCTAAAAGCAAAACTAAGATCAATAAGAATGAGCTAACCTTCACCTAGTGATGAACTAAAAGGCTTGCACTTGAACTACCTACCCATAAGCTACTTGCCAACTTCAAACGAACTACACGTTAATTACTTGATAAGTATCTATCACAGCCACTTGCAACAAACCATTTATCAAAAACAACTTGATAAGGGAAGTTTTTCAAGTTGTATATATGGTGAGAGTACATCCCTAGCACAATTTGGATGTATTTGTCCATATTGTTTCTTAGCTTCAACTTAAAAAAACCAACGTTTGAGAATATGCGTTCATCCTCCATTGAACTAATGACATGCACAATTGCCATCTCGGCCAACTTCAAAACTCGCTAAAGTTTTGTGTGAAATTGTTATTGTTGTCCAATACCCGCCAAGCCTTTGTCAAAGGGGTTGACATCATATGGGGGGAGCATTGCAAGCCATGAGTTTGATTTCATACATATTTTGAACAAGGCGCGCTGAGATATGAGGGCATCCCAATCTATCAACGGCTTCAACAACATTTTCTTGTCACCCTCCCCTAAAATCTTCCCATGACCATATGTATCCATGAGGGTGCGCAGGTGTTTATCAAACATCTCTTGAGCATCACCTTGGCACCAAAACTACGGATACAAGATCCCAAAGGCATTCATGACATGGTGTTGTGGAATTCTATCGTTAAGCTTTTGCACGAGCATCTATGCGACACTTGTGTTCATTACAATTCATAACATCATTGTGCAATGAAGACAACCTACACACCACAACTTAAATGAGACTAGACAGAACATGAATAGGAGACTTGCCAATGATAAATTAACTAGTGCAATAAAGCATGCATGAATACATATGCTACCCCCTCAAAAAAAACCCTGCAAGTTATCCAAATATGCCGGTTAGGCATTTGGTAGACTTACAATCATGGAGTACAAAGACTAAACCAAGAAGAATGAAATGCAAATTACTCACTTGTGCATTCCGACCTAACTTTGCCAAGCAAAAAAACCCACAATTCACGATCCACTGCCCCCTCCCTTATGTTCTGCATGGATCCATTCCTTGTGATAGACAAAAAAATTGCAAAGTTGTCATTCAGATTGTTGAGCCATTTAATGTGGATTTTCTTGTGACTTTAGTCAAGAAGATTGTTAAAGCTCCAGAACTCGTCCATGTTGAAAGATGTACCCTTGTTGTTATACATTATGTATAGTGAGCTTTAACAAATTTTCACGACTGCTACAAAGTCATAGATGTATACGTCCATTTTTTGCACAAAGTTCATGAGTGTTTCCATTGCCTAGAGAAGTGGCAACAAGGCACACATTTCTAGTAATGGATAGGGATGGAGTAGCAAAACCAAGCAGGCCAACAATACAAATCAATTGTCTTAGATCTCGTGAAAGCAATTATATGTAGAGACATGCACGTAAACATTGACATGGATTTAACTAAAATACACAATTCACAACTCCACCCTAAAATCCACAACCTACCAACCAACAACCAAAGCCTACTAGCCCTACAGCCAAACATCAAAGCATAAAACATCACTGGAAGATATTTACCTCAACCTTGGTTTTTTTACGCAAATCCGTTGTCATTTTGTAGATGTGGGTGCAGTACTCCGACAGTAGTCTGCACAAAGGTTTGATGAGACTGATCCAACGGGTCTGCACATTCTTCAACATTTCAAACCTTTGGTTTCCATGAACTCTGCAAATTGCTTGAATTCTACAAATCATTTTGGACTTTTTGAAAAATATGCATACGTAACAAAGAGCACTCTCTT
Organism: Antitrichia curtipendula; assembly: GCA_951230915.1. Classification (NCBI taxonomy): domain Eukaryota; kingdom Viridiplantae; phylum Streptophyta; class Bryopsida; order Hypnales; family Leucodontaceae; genus Antitrichia; species Antitrichia curtipendula. The sequence goes on along the minus strand of OX579642.1, from coordinate 10,992,603 downwards.
GATATCTGCAAAAATCCCAAGACTAGACAATGCTTTAACAACCAGGCTGCATTGGTGTATAATACAGTGCACTCCGATTATGAATGGAGTATGTTTTTCCTTTATTTGCATAGTGACCCCCTTTGGCACCCTACAATGTCGAGGCCCCATCTACTCCAAAACTGAACAACTTCTTGGCTACACTTTCGGAGTCCAACCCGCTTCCACTACCAATAGCATCAACAACTAGCTTTGTCAAATTGTCAGCATTTGGGGTAGACTCCACATATTGCAAAGCATCAAGCAACGAAATTCAACATCAGTCTTGCGTGATAAACACATGCACATAAAGGTAACTACTGTTATCTATGGTAGTGACCTCATCAACAATCACGGCAAAATATCGGGCAGTGCCAATCAATCGTTTCATCTCAAGCACAATTTGCTTGTACATATAACTTGCCATCAACCATCTAGAATTATCACACTAGTGAGCAGAGGGCAGATCAAGTACATTCAAAAGTTTGTATAGCTGTACACAAGACTCATATTAAAGCATTGGATGTCCTTGACTCAAAAGCTGGAATAGGGTTGCAAATTGGACCCTCTTCTTACGGGCTTCCAAGGAAGTGCATTGATTGACTTGTTGGAGGACAATTGGTGGCGATTTAGCTGCATACAATCTTATATTTTTGTGGTGCTTGCACTGCATGGCAATGTACTGCTTGCCCAACTTCACCTTAAATTGTGGAAAATCCTTTCTAGCAATCCTCTTTCCATCATATTTGAACAATACGTTGGATTTGGGTGCCATTATACACAGTTTTTTGTCCATTGCAATGTAGACCTTGCACTTGACCATATGAAGGATTCCATCACTTGAAATGATACCTTCTGCCTAAGAAAGCTTGGCTGTCTACAAAATTTGGAATTTTCTGTTTTAATGGTATCTCTTCTGGTCTTAGGATCTCCTACTTTCTAATTTGGAACATGAACTGTTGCCTCTCTTCATTGGTGGCATTTGAAAGTCATAGTAGCCCTCAAACTCGTCACTTTCATTGGAAACCTTTACCAAATCTGCATTCTCAAGAGCGTCTGATTCCGAGGAAATTGTGATGATCGGTGATTTGTTGCTCAACACCCGTGTATTGCCAGAACTAGTTGATGATCCACAAAGCACATTGGTGTTGGAAGACATTGTTGTGCATATTGTTGTAGAAATTTGCCTCCTAGTGTTGTCGCTGCTTGGATACTCTTGAGCCGAATTAGGTTAAGCTCTAGGCACCTCCAAGAGGATGCCATCAAATACAAGTGACAGTAGTTGGCTACAATTAGATTGAAGATATTGGCGCATGGTTTTCTTCATTGTCTCCGTCCTACGAAGGTCAATCACTTTGCCTTTGCCTTTGATCTCTTTGTGTGCTAATGCAAAGGTCTCGCCTGATTTTTTCTTCACCTCCTTTGCAAGATTAGTTGCCTGTAACACTTGCTGAATGACAGTTTCTACCAAGTTTTTGTCACCAGACCCCATCAAGCAAACTAGTTAGAGAGAATGATTTCATTGTGATTGTTTACCCTATAGAAAACCAAATCAAAACCCTTGCAAAACACAAACAACCCTACCCCCCTACTGGATACACTCAGTAAATTCAGAAGCCCAAAATCAAGTACGGAGAATCAATTGCATGCAGAAAGCTTTAAGGTATACTTGGGTACTCCTAAAATGAAATGTCTTCAATGAGCAGAGAAGTCAAGCACCTCCACCCCAACAAGCAATAAACACTCAACATTAAGTGAAGCAAATATGGCAAATTGAAAATTCAATTCAAACATTAGACACTCCCCTGAATTCCGTGATTGAACCGCATGAGTATTGTCTCCTGCTCTCGCTATGCCGGTAGGAAAGCACCAAAATATGAAGACTACTCCACAAGAGATTATGGTGAACATCAAACCCTAGTCTTAATGTCTCACCTGTAGGTGGCGACATAACTCCCACTTCTACAGGTCATTGGGGCGATTACACCCACGACAAAAACACAATGGTAGGCGATAATGCAAGGGGAGAGTATGTTGTACGGACGGCAATATTAAAAATATGGTGAGTAAATGTAGACGAAGTGGGCAATAAACATGTAGGGAAGGGAAGAAAATCCCTAAATTATGGACGGCATGGCTTTAGGGACCAAGGGAGAGCAAGAATCCAGTTGCTAGTTGGCACCGCGGGAAGAATGCCAGTCGCCAATGTGGCAAGGTAGGTACGTTTCACCTCAACTTTTCCTTCTTGTCATTTTGCCAAGGTTGTTTTTTTGGTGCAAACTAGCACCTTATCGCCAAAAAAAACACCCTACATCAAATGTACTTTCATCCGGTTTATTTGAAAAGCTTTCAGCAACGTGTTGTCATGCCATTGCCTCTAGTTACCAAGAATCCGTCGAGTGATCCGCTTTTATGCTTCATGGAGCAACATTATAGAGGAAACTGCTTGTAGGTAACATAGGTAGTTGCTTGAAGACTAGAGGTGCAATGCATACAAGGTATATAGGGTAGAAGCACCCATTTAAGTCCATGTACACATTGATTCACTATAAGGTAGCCGACCTTTTTCCAACCACTAAGGTAGAAGCATCCATTGTCAACCACGTCCAATACCCAACTTGTAGGGTGTACAATTTCTAACCTTGGTCTAGAAATCAAGCTTTGAATGGGGTTTTTATTGTCCTTATCAAGGTTCGGACTAATAAGGTTATAACACATGTCCTGCAATAGTGAGCAAGAAAGCAGCAAATAGTTCATGATTGATTATAATTGGAAGATTCTAGACATTGGCTATTGATCAAGAGTATTTTTTGGCTCCCAAAATTCATAGTAACTTCAATTTTGGGAATAAAACTACGAATAATTTGGAACCCCTATATTTCCTATCTTCGTACATGGTAAAAATTTCCATCACCTCATAGTCCTCACTATCTACTCCCAAATTGCTTAACCCCTAAAACCCCGAGGCCTTTTCTCCATCAAAACACACTCAAAACTGCCACTTCTATTGCAAAGAGAAAAAAACTATAAAAATTGTGTTTTTTTGCATATCTAACCATAGGATCTTATACTAGACTAGTATGAAAATGTGTGCAAGAAATTTCAGAAACTTTGAACAAATAGATTGCAAGATATTTGCATTCAAAGTGAAGAAAACAAGTTTTTTTGCACCTTGCTTGACTAGATTTTTGGGCTTTGAACCTATTTAACTTAAATTTTTTGTATTGTTGATTTTGATTTTCTAAGTTTATATGTTGAATACTTCAGTTGAGAATCTAGGAAAAAATGTTCAAGAAAAAAACACTAAATTTTTACTCATTAAAAAATTGTTAAGTAGAAGTAGGCTCAAGATTGAAGGAATAACTAAATCATTAATAGCTCTAAGAACGTGAATTTCAATAAAATGGCGGCATTCCAGAACTTTGGTGGGTTTACATCTATACCTGTCCTAGATGTTCAGACAAAGTGGCGGATTTCATATGCCATTTTAACGAAATTGACGTTTAAGACAAAATTGAAATACCATAATCCCAACGGTGAGATTGTTCTAGCAAGCAAATTCAACCTTGTTTAAAAAAAAATTCTGAAAATTGTAAAAATTGCATTAAAAAATGAATCCTAAGAGCTATTTTTTCAAGAAGATGCTTAGATTGCCCGAAAAACTAAGATTGTCCATAACTTTTTCATTATTAGTCCAAATAGAATGAATTAAAGCTTCAAATGTAGACAAAAAGACATAGATTTTGAAAAAAATATTTAAGAAATTTATTTAGACTTTCTGTGATTTTTTTGTGCTGCCCGCCAAACTCTATTTTTGGCATAATTTTTTCTCTCGGGCACCAATTGAAATAAAAATTATATATCCAAAAAGCTCTCGCAAAACCGCACAACCTCAAAAAATTCCAAAAAAATTCTCTACAAATTGAAGTTACAGGAACCTACCTAGACCCAAATTGTCCCCCAAGGAGACAAACAGGGTTTTAGGGGTTAAATGCTAAATTACAAGTGTTTTTACTTTACCTATGTTCGCTAATTAGACTCTTTTATTTTTGATTAGTTGTGGGTTTGGGTGACAACTCACATGGTTAGGTGACAATTCACACAACACAAATGTTTAGGAGGTGTACATTGAAAGCATATAATGATCACAAGATGTACATTGAAGCCACAATTATCACCTACATTGAAGCATAGTCAATTTTGTAATTAGCCTATGGTTGGAAATGCAGTGCTGGGTGAATGCAAGAAAGACCAACCAAAAAGCGTAGCGTTCTCCACGATACTCATGTTTTTTTGGGGGAGTACTGTATAATTAGAAAAACAATTTTTTTTAAATGTGAAAAATCTGTTCAATGTATACACCTTTAAGAAGAAGTTATCCTAGGAAGGAAAAGCATAGAAAAATTCTCTAAGTAGGAGAACTGGAAAAGTGCAAAATCTCATGAAAATAGGTATTTTCACAACTTAATTTGTAAAAAGTAGGAAAAACAATTTTTAAGGAAACTAAAAATTGGCCATTTGGGAGGACTTTATAGGAAAGAGATTTCACCAAAAAAATGATCTTGAAACAATTTTGAATGTTTAGAACTGCACGCACAAGGGAGCCCTGTTTGCACGTATGTGGAGGGCATAAAATAAAATACTTTTAAATTTCCTTTGGTAGAAACATGACTTCCTACTATGGGAATAGAGCATAGAAATTTCAGATCTAGATCATTAAGTTTGGATACTCCCCAGTACTAAACTGCAAAGTGTGACAAATTAGCTAAATTGAAATTTAAATATAAAATGATTTTTAAATTTTTTTGAAAAATAAGGAATCTAAACAAGATCAGGTTAGCCATCTCCAAGAAAAATTTCAAATTAATTGGATTCATTCTTCAAAATTTATAGCCGATAACAAGTCCGACACGTCAAGTGTGACAAAAAATACTACTAGTCTTTCTTGCAATCACCCTGCTTTATATAACAAAAATGAATTAAATAGAATATTTACAAAAAATTCATAATCATTTCGTTTTTGAAGGAAAAAAAAGAACAAATTTTGGAACCCTCTTCAAATCTATTTCTCCACTAGTGGGACTTTCCCGTCACCAAATGCATACTAGAAATATGGTAAATTGCTTATTAAATGGCATGAAAGAGGGTGGTTTCCTTAAAGTGTTCCCAAAAATACCTTGAAATCGTCCCCACGCTTAATTGTAGTCAGTGGGTGCTAAATTTTTAGATTTTTATGTCAAAATTAAGGCAAATTTACTAGAGTGTGGTTTTAGGTGCCCTAGGGAGCTCTCCTTTAAAAATTCACAAAAAATAGATGCCTTATCCAAAAAAAAAAAAAAAAATTGTTGTTGAAAATTCATAATTTTCAATTGCCAATACTACAAAAATATTCTTTCAAACAAGAGGTACCTCCAACTACGTTGAATTGCTTAATCCTTGAACGAAGAGCTCATAACCGTGGAAATCATCTATTTTGACACCATGTGAATTATTGGATTAAAATAATACAAAAGCACTCAGTGGAAGACAAACTACTATAGATGATCTTTCCTTCTCATACAAAATTGGGAGGATGAATAGTTGCACTTTTGTCCTATATAGGAGATTCTCTTGTCATTCATCGGCCACAAAATGTCCGCCTCGACGTTTAAGGGTTAAATGCAAAGGAATGGGTGCTTCTATCTTATGTATGAAACAATTTAGTAATTCTCAACTCATCTTCAAACTAAATTCAAACTTTAGAAATTCATTGAAGAGTGTTTCAATTTGCCGACGGAATTGCAAGGCTGGTTGTGTAGTTTCAAGATGCCTCGTCTGTCGGAAATGTTGGCTCTTTGGTCACCGTCTCTTCCCCAGCACTTGCTTTGCGTTTCGTTTAATGGCCAATATTTAGAAGGCAATTTTGGAAAAGTCATTCATTACATTATAGAAAGAAAGTGATTGTATCTGTATTATAAATGGAATGAATGTTCAAGGTATTTATAATCTAAGAAAAGGGATCTAATAGCATATCAATAGATTACAACTGACAGAGGGCATTTACATGGTACTCTTTAGATTAATATTTGTGTCGCACTATTTTTCATATCTATGGGATGAATCAGTGTTATCAAAAATCTTTGTTTAAAAAATAAAAATAAAATCTTTATTCGAGTTTAAGCAAAAATAAACTTTTATTTCCAAGCCATGTTCGCTAAAACCTCCAGGTTGAGTAACGTAGACTTTGTGAGTTAAGCTACAGTGCAAAAGGCTGTATTTACATCCATTTAGTGGGCAAAGAAATTATGAAGAGCAGCAAGGGCAAACTAAGTTAATTCAACCAAGACATAAGGACAAACTTTGATGATGAGCAACACATATTAAATTTGAGAATGTGTCATTAAATATTTAATTAATGCACGCTAAGTTGTGTTAGAATCTCCATGACAATTGTCCTTGCTATCGCCGACCTTTTTTAAAAAAAGTAGCCAGTATATAATAATAAGAACTGAACTCAATGCTTCAAGTGTCAAATTTAGGTCTCGTTGCCTAACAATTCTAAGGATTCACTGAAAAATGCTAAGGTAAGTCTGACTTCTTTGATGTAATTTATCATGACAGATTTGTATGTCCCTCGCAGAAAGGGTTCATTCTTCTCATGTATGGTATACTACAAAGAGGGCTATTACTCTTCCTAATTGATTTACCGGACTGTTTTTCTGCTTGTGATTGTAAAACAGGCAAACAGTATTCCATATTTCTTTACATATCTTAAACCAGGGTACTCATCTCAAATTGCCATGTCTTCCTCATCGTCAGAATCCGAGGAGTCGATAGCTGCCTCCGGCCGGTCATGCTCCAGCTCGTGTGGCAGAGTGTCCTTACTCGTGCTGTTAGATCGGCCGGTACTGCCGAAGAGTGCTGAAGGCAGGGCAATCTTTGCTATCAACAAGCCAAGCGTGATAGATAATCCAACAATGACCATGTCAAAAACAAAGCCCATTCCTGACAGAACATCATCCCCAAGCATGGCAGTCACACCTTGGACGCCAATGCCGCCAGGAACCAGCAACAAAATGCCCGAAAGAACCATCACAAGGGGCAGGTCTCCAGTGAACCGAGAGTACGCCGTTCCGGTGATTCCGACTGCAAAGGCAGAGATTACAGATGACGCACTTGACGCCAGCTTCAGACTTGTCGCCTCCGAGACCACGTAGCCCACGAAGGAGGCAAAGGCCATTCCTGGCCACTGGTCTAGCCTTGCGTTCAACAAGACGTTCGAGGCGAATGTATATCCACAGAACCAAATGAGCTTGAACCAAATAGGGAGAGATGGGGACACGCATTCGGCAGAGACGGGTTTCGGTGCCCATACCACCAGATTTTCGCCCATAGCAAGTCCAAAGCCAAGCTGCAAAGCCGAGAAAAGAGCGTACATGATGCGTGACGTTCCTGTCACATGAGACTTCGCCACCATCTCGCTCACACCGAGGGTGAGTGACAAACCCGGCAGGAGTTGAACTAGGGCGGAGAGCGCCATTGCAAAGTAACAAAGCTCATAGCTTTTGAAGTGCACTTGGAATATCCGTGCCAGAAACGAAACAACAAGAGCTGATGTAAACTCTAATACACTTCCGTAAAGATGTGACTTGGATGAAAGGATGTCCAAGAGACCAACTGCCAAACCGAGAAAGAAGGAGAAGAGAGCGTCCCACAGACTTCCATTGAAGAAGAGCAACGAGGACATGGCTGCCGAGAGAGAAAACCCAAACAGCCGCCACCATTTTCCGAATTCAGGACGGGAACTTGCAATTGCCTTCAGTGTCCAATATGCTAACAACAAAGGAGCACCCTCATTTCCTACCCCATTTGCAAGCTCATCCGCCCGACCAAGCTTGTCGACATCGAGGTCTGGATCAACTGTGAGCATGTGGATCTCCTTCTGATTAGGATCATTTAAATCCACACCTACACAAAGAACCAAGGTGCAAGTGATTAGCTCCAGTAAAATCACCTTTGAACATACCAAACTTAACCATCTATCCGCAAGCTCTATAAGAGAAAAACAAAAGAGACTTTTCCTGACAGACGTACCTGGAAAAGACAGAAGAATCAAGGATGGAAAAACAGATATATTCGCCTCGATGTTCAACTTGTCCGCAGCCTTCTCAATTAAGTATTCGGTTCGAGCAGCTGAGCTTCCATACGAATGTAGCGTCACTGCAAGACATTTCAGAAACCGTCGGCGTAGCCCGCTGCTGATCGCTCTTGAAGGTTTCGCTTGTAGTTTTGATATAATTTCCGCTTCAGTGTAAGACCTTCTTTTGATTCTTCTGCTGGATCCATCCACCGAGAGATGATTTCCATCATCCATGTCACGCTTCCCTGATACCCTAAGCAGCTTCTCCTTCACGCTGTCGGAAAACATGGCTGCTCGTCTTCAGATTCTTGTTTTTTTCGCGGTTACAGCGGTAACATCTTCATTATAGTCTGCAGGGAAATGAAAAGTGGACACATAAGATAAATCTGGAAACTTGTGGCAAATGTCAATGCAGATAATGCGGAAATACGCTCTAACTGCGAACGACAAGCTCACTAAACTAGTCCATACCATGTTCTGAACCATCTGGTGACCAGTGAGAGACAAAATGAGCCAATAGTTGAGATAAGCATCCAAGTTTCCAAACAGTTGCAATTTCTTTGATTAAAAAGGACCTCAAACCCTAAACCCTATTGATGAACCGCAATGAAATGAAATGAAACTAGATTGTTCCTCCCCAGTCCGCTCAAATTCGAAGAACTGTAACCTAATCCGCTCAAAACTGAACAGTACTTCGAATGAGTTTCTTCAAATCGTCTGTATTGTCAGACGAGTAAAACCTACTACAGTAGCCGAGATGCAGTTAGGTTAACCTCAGAAATTCAAGACCGAAAAGTATCAACTGCAGAGACAGTGCATCTATACGACACAGAAAAACTTATATTAAAAAGAGAAAAGAACTTGACAATACTCTTAGGCATGGCGCAGTACCAAAATCACAAAGTACTCATAACCAAAAACAACTGTCCGGTAACCTAATCCGCTCAAATTCAAGTAACCTATTAGGACATACACAATGTCACATTACAAAGTGAACACCTAACTTGGAAAAGACAATAGACATACAGTGCAAAAATCACATAATTCACTCCTGACTCAAGCATTACTAGCTCGCCATTGGAGGTAGTCATTTGCACAAAAACGACTGATCACCATCATCATCCGAAGCAGTTGCAAGTATACACAGTTATAAGTACTAGCCAGCTCTGAGATGCATCACGCAATACATACGCAGACCTAGATTAAAGATAACAAGAACGTAAAAAAACCCATCCTACCTTCCGAAGTAAAATCACGAGTCAAGTTCACTGCACCTTCCATAAACGTTACAACTCATCATCCACTCATCTTTAGCATCACAAGTCATGACAAAGAGCGAAGTCTCGGACAGACACAAAGCGAATCTCTGTCCTATTGTAATTATCTCTCCCAGTCAGATTCTGCCAGCCTTTGACAAGGCAAGAAACAGCCAGCATGTCAAGTTCAGAAAGCAATTTCATGGCTAACTCAAATTCACTGTCATTGTTTCACTAGATCAAAACGCCTCATACGATATACCTTATCGAATAAAAAAAGGGCGGGTGGCCACTGACTGCGCGTGACTAGACCTAGGGGAAAAACTCATCTCGTCTTCAGCACTTCCATTACTAACCACACAACAAACGTTACATAAGCTTTGACTTCAGAGTAGTCACCGTACAAAGAGCGAAGCGAAAAAACAAGGTTACGCAATAGGATAAATATTAAGCCAAAACAACCATCCAAAGGCAAGAAAGCTCACGAACAAACTCATGAGGAGCACACTCTGAATGAAAACTAATCACTCCACACTGACACTAACACTAACTCAAATCTTAAGAAAACTCTAACAAAACAACGAACTAACGTTCAAACCAAAAAATAAACGACCATTTCGCAACCAAAACCCTCGACAAAACAGCTTGAGGAACGATCAAAATTCCAACCTCAACGCTACAATTGAATGTACAAAAGCAAATGAACTCCAAACTGCTCGCAAGAAATAACCTCAAGCAGCGTGGCAATTAAACGGAAGAAGCTGAATCGGATCAGTGGCGAGGTTCTTCATGCATATGCGGATTCTTATCTTTACAAGGCATCGGAATTCATGGTGAGCAAGGGCGGTGAAGCGTGTATGGACGAAAATAATTATCGTTCGTTGAATTGTCCGACGATCGTCGAACTCTAAAGTTTCCATCAGTTCTACGACTGGGTCCTCCCAACTAAACGGGTGACACGTGCATGTGCCACATCAGCAAGAGCTCACTCTTCTTATCCTGGCGACCTGATATCACCAGTCTAGACCCCTATATGACTTGTTATAGACGGTGGTTCCCCTCGTCAACTAGTGATCACCGGTTCCTGTCCCTCGGTCGTTCCTTCTTTCTGGTGCTGTTTTTCTTGCTCTTTTGCTTTTGTTGTCGACGTTGCTGGAGCTCCCCAGCTTTCGTTCTATGCGCCTGCTCTGCGACTGAAACCAGCAAATATTTTCTCTGGAAGGTGCGTGTTTACTCAAGGTTTTGTGGATTCGTGACCACTAGTTGTATCCCTGTGTGCTTCGGATTTGAATTCTTTAGTTTGAAGCTCTTTTTGCCGTTCATTTTTGGTTTAGTGTTTACCCTAAATCCAAGTTGTGCTTAGTGGTTTAGAGACAATCTGTTCCGAGGAATCTCTTCGCTGTTATGATTAGTAATGCTTGGCGAAATCTATGGAGATTTACTTCACTTGGCCTCATACTTTGTTTGGAACTTTTGATGGTGGAGAGTGGACGATGAGTTGAATTTTCATGAAAAGTATAGGCGATGATTCTCGCATTTTAGCTTCTTGTGTTAGGGTTATCATCGGATATCATCGTTTATATCTAGTTGGATATGTATATCCAGTATCGGTTTTTGAATTTGAATCGAAATATGAATTTTCCTTTTTTCCTGGGATTCAGTGCGATCATGTCAAGGGTTCCCGATGCTTGCGGTAGCTCGGATTAGGCCTCGCTGGGATAGTATTTTGAATTTGTATGGATTTTCTTGAAGGTAAAAAAAATGGTGCTCAGTTTTGAGTGCTGCTACTGTGTCATATAGTTGAATTCTTTTTTCGTTTTAATGGAAGCATTTCTGTGTGGTGATGAGGCACAGTCCAGACCTAGGTTTAAATCCCTTGAAACTTGGCTAACGCTCTTATTTGTCTTCTCTGGTGTGTTTTCTAAAGAGGTCAGGAGCCATATGAGAAGTATTTTTGCCAAGTGCTGAAGAATATCTGCTACTTCCTCAAGAATTCCGTAGTTTTGATCAGCAATGGATGACATGGATAATATCACGGGAAATTCCATCCAAATAGCAGGGGCTACCAGTTTAGCAAGCCTAGCGGCAGGGCTGGGATGTTGGTGGTGGCTACCTGAACGGGTTGAATTTTGGGGCAGTATTACAATGCCGAGGGAAGCCGGCATCCTTCTCATTCCGGTCGTGGGAATTGTGCTCACTCTCATACTAGCCCTCTTCGTGAAGTGCGACCCGCTTTGTGAAAACCTCGACTCGTCCTCTCAAACTGCCATTAGCGTCATCGTCATGTCCCCAAGCTTGTTCTCCCCTGTTCTCCAAGTGATCGTCCTGTGGGCTGCCTTCACCAAGCATTCCTTAGGCACTACTCCCATTGTTTTCGTCTTTAGCATCTTCCTGGTTATGCTTGGTTTGGCATTCAACTACATTGAGCAGAACCACGTCGTCGGGATTCGGGACCCATGGACGCTTGCAAACGCCCATGTGTGGGAGGAGGTGCATAGCCTGGCAACGAAGCTGTTCGTGCTTGCGGGACTTGTGGGCATGGTGGCGGTGTGGTTCATCCCGGCTGGGTATTGGCAGCTCCTCTTCATGGGCGTTATTATTCTTGTCCCTTTGATCACATCCTCTGGGTACTCGTTCTTGATTCGAGAAGATGCGCAGTACCAATATTTAGTCAGGTAGATTGGTCATCAAGCTCATGGTCATCACTTCTTGAACCAGCTGAAGAGCCGATTACTAAATCCGGCAAGTTTGCTCTCTGCTCCACTTCTGCATTTTGTTTGGTTCATAGTTGCCTGTGCTCACCACCGAAACCATCAACCCAGGGGCATGTTGCCGCAAAGAATGTGCCAGAAGGATATAAACAAGAAAATTCCTGCAGACGAGCAGCCGACGATGACGAGGAGAGAATATGCCCGAAATTGAACAATCCTGTCATTTTCTAGTTAGAAAGTTACAAAGAGGTAGCAGTTTCAGAAACTCTGGTGGTCTATATTACTGTTAGGACAAGGTTACTATGGTAGAGGTATTTCATTTTATCCGTTTATTTTCATGAAATAATGCTGTTTGAATTAGGGTTGTCTTTGTGGCAGCATAGATATGAGTGGGTTGTAAATACCGCTGTTGTAAATACCGTTGTTTGTGTAACGTCTTAGTGATGTTATCACTGTGCTTCTCCTTGCGGTATATACCCAGAAGCACCGAAATTTACAGGTTCTGGATCGTGTAAGAGACTATTTATTTGTCCATTTCAGTTCTAACACATCTCCTAGAGTTCGGAAGTCCATAGATGGAACGCTATTGTACAGAATCCTCTAGGTTCCCAGCCTATTTTTGCAGAGAATAAGCCTTTTGAGAGAATTTCGTAAAATTCCATAGTTCTTGAGTAATATGACTGAAATTCATACAGCTAATTGGTTTGATTTGAAAAGTAGTTTCTTTGGATTGTGGTAAATTTTTAGATACTTCGACCATATGGATCGGAAGATTTTAGTATGTACTAAGACAATATAATTTTGCAGTTATGGAATGTAGTCACTGAGTTTGTGACCATTTCGAACCCTAGAAGGCAGGTGATGACAGACATACATTGGAGAGGAATACAGTTAGATTGGAACTTCAGCATGATTCTAACAAGCCAAGGATGGTAGGATCCTGATCGGAGCTTCTGAACTGAGAGGTTTAACTATTGAGTCCAAATACATAGTGGCTTTGTTTCCACTTCCACATACATATTCTTTAGAATATGCTAAGTTGGACCTCCCTTTTTCACACAAAATTCCAAGGATGAACATTTGCACTTTTGTCATACATCACGAAAATGAGCCTACTTTTTTTAATATCCTTGCAGTACTGCATCTGTACGAGTGGAGAGGCTTAACAGTAGAGTACCTAATTAATACTCTTGCAGTATTGCAATTTAGCAATATTTAGTGTATACAAATGCTGTACTGCACTTAATTAAAAAACTTAAGCATAGTACTACATGTAGTATTGCAAAAGTATTAAGAAAGGAGTGTTTGTTGACATTTTGCATTTGAAAAATATTTAAATAGTAAGTATTGTATTTTTAAGAAACTAAATATTAATACAATATGAACGCAATATTAGAATTTAAAAAAAAAATTATTATTGTCTTTGTATAAGCACAATATTACATGCAGTATTGCAAGAATATTAGCTAGTATAGCCCCTTCTGCAATATTGCATTTGTACGAGTGGAGTCAGGGGGCACTTTCCTGATGTAGAGGGATTCTCTATCATCCATTGGAAACTTAGGCCACTGTGTCATTTACGCATAGAAGATTTCAGAATATTTTTACAAGTTCATGAAATTGATCTAAATACAACCTTATTTGGAATACTAACTTTGATCCTTTCATATTTTCTTGAATGTAAAATTCTTCTTACAATATAAAACATTCTTAAGCTACATCTAAAATGGTCCAAATAAGCACTTAAATATGGTTCATAGATTTAACCCTAAATTGTTTTTGAAATATTAGATATTTTTGCTTATATTTCTATATTACTTAGTTCAATTCCATCAAATAGGTCGTAAAAGGAAGGTTGTCTTTTAAATGTTCAAGTTTTACTTGGGATGAATGAAAAGTTGTTTGGGAAAAATATTGCTTGGAAACACTCTATCCATCATTTGGATTTTGGACTTCAAAGCACTTAGAGGTTAATATGTTTTATTTTTGTTGGATCTTGTTGGCAATTGAAAAAAGATATCATATCTCTTAACATACATTTTATGAGCATCACAAAAATGAACTATGATATTTCAAAGTATTGATTAAGATCAACTTAGGCTCTCATGTTTTGTGAGTGTAAACATTGATTTGGTGGGCTTAGCCCTACTCGACATGGATTAGAGGACCTAGTGCATATTTAGAGGGAATTGGAGCACATTTTATCACATGTACAATAAATTTTAGGAGTTAAAATTTTTTGTCAAAATTTTTATGATAAATATCAATTTGTTTAGTAGTAGACTCAACCACATGGATATCACTTATAGATAATATTCAAAAAAATATATTTTAATATGAATTATTAAATTATTATTTTAAGTTGCATTTTATTATACAATCATCTATTATATCACAATTTTGAGAATTGCTTTTGGATTACCATTGTAACAAAGTTGGAAATTAAGAGAGCTACATTAGCATCCAAAAAGATAAGAACACTTGACCTCTATGGTATACAATGAAAAACTATGTTTTGTTTTATCACCATTGATAATATATCTTTATTTTTCTATGAATGATTTGCCCAATATACTTGTAAAATATTCTTTAATTTGTCATTTTTTTGTAAAACAGAAATATGGTTTAGATAAGTCTAACAATGTGCAACAACCAAAGGGCTATACAATTATAGTTCATCCTACTTTATGGAGAGAAAAAACTCCAACCAATTTTTGGCTTAATTGAAGAGCTAGTTCATTTGAGGCCCCACAATGAATTCCTATTCTATATTCATCCAAAAGCACCATTGTCTGTTTGGAATGCTTATATTTGGACATTAAATAGCTACTTTCATTCATCCAAATCCACTACAAGCTCTGGAGAACAATCAATGGAAGTTGAAGTTTTTTTTCCTCTTAATAGTGGCCTTGTAAGGGGAATCTAATGACACAAGTAGAAACCCTAAGTATGCTTTCAATCTTGAAAAAACATAAAATATTTTGTAAATGTCAAAACATTATAAAGCAACTTGAGTTGGTTTTCTCAAAGAAGCTATTGTTTTTATAGAAAAAAAAAATTGCATAGACCAATGACCTAAAAATCCTAGAATGGGCAAAGAAACATAAAAATCTTAGGTGCTTCCATCAACAACTCTAGAACAAATTTATCTTCATTAGTAGGTAGATTGTACCTACCTAAAAATTTGATTGAATGAGAGGTATTATTATCTACGTGATTGGAAATAATATAAATGATGGAGTTTTCAATCAAGCGAAGTGGTTAAAAGATGACTTTTAGTTCAAGATTTGGAAAAGAATTCCTAATTATCACAAGATTGCAAGGGACAAAACCTTGCTTAAGGTGTCAAAGACAAGTTTTTTCCTTCAAGCCCGAAGTGCACTCCAAAATTTTGGACCTGAAACAAGATTATTTGCACTAGGACTAATGAAAGGATTCAATCGGTGCTCAAGTTGTTCAATGTGCTTCCAATTTCATTGGTAGTTACGTGTATTGTGATGTTAGCTAGACCTAAGTCTTGTCTAGGGGCCGGCTTCTATGAAACATTGACTCTTGATGTGTGTAGTGAAGCTTGACTTTGTACTTGAATCTTGCAATGAAATCTGTGATTCATGGTGGAAAATAAAAGAAGTTTGATTAACCAACCCTAGAACCTCCCCAAGCTAGTCACTGTGGAAATCATCCTTTTGGATCTTGTGTGAATCATTTGCTTAAAGACATTCCAATAACACTCACAAAAGATCAAACTACTCAACAAGGTCTCTTTTTTTCACACAAAATTCCTCAAATAATACATCTACACTTTTGTCTTCCACATCACAAAAATGAACCTACTTTTTTCAACATCCTTGCAGTACTGCATTAGTATCTATGGAGAGGCTTAACAGTAGAGTACCTAATTAATACTCTTGTAGTACTGCAATTTAGCAATATTTAGTGCATACAAATGTTGTACTGCACTTAATTAAAAAACTTAAACACAATACTACATGCAGTACTGCAAAAGTATTAAGAAAAAGAGTGTTTGTTGACATTTTGCAATTGAAAAATATTTAAATAGTAAGTATTGTATTTTTAAAAAACAAAGTATTAATACAATATTAGAACCCCTAAAGCCCCGAGGTCTTTTCTCCATCAAAACACACTCAAAACTGCCACTTCTATTGCAAAGAGTAAAAAACTATAAAAATTGTGTTTTTTTGCATATCTAACTGTAGGATCTTATACTAGACTAGTATGAGAATGTATGCAAGAAATTTCAGAAACTTTGAACAAATAGATTGCAAGATATTTGCATTCAAAGTGAAGAAAACAAGTTTTTTGCACCTCGCTTGACTAGATTTTTGGGCTTTGAACCTATTTAACTTAAATTTTTTGTATTGCTGATTTTTATTTTCTAATTTTATATGTTGAATAATTCAGTTGAGAATCTAGGAAAAAAAATTCAAGAAAAAAACACTAAATTTTCACTCATTAAAAAATTGTTAAGTAGAAGTAGGTTCAAGATTAAAGGAATAACTAAATCGTTAATAGCTCTAAGACAAAATTGAAATACCATAATCCCAACGGTGAGATTGTTCTAGCAAGCAAATCCAACCTTGTCTAATAATTTTTTTTCTGAAAATTGTAAAAATTGCATTCAAAAATGAATCCTAAAAGTTATTTTTTCAAGAAGATGCTTAGATTGCCCGAAAAACTAAGATTGTCCATAACTTTTTCATTATTAGTCCAAATAGAATGAATCAAAGCTTCAAATGTACACAAAAAAGACATAGATTTTGAAAAAAATATTTAAAAAATTTATTTTAACTTTTTGTGATTTTTTTGTGTTGCCCGCCGAACTCTATTTTTGGCATAACTTTTTCTCCCGGGCACCAATTGAAATAAAAATTATATATCCACAAAGCTCTCGCAGAACCACACAACCTCGAAAAATCCCCAAAAAGTTTTCTATAAATTGAGGTCACAGGAACCTACCCGGACCCAAATTGTCCCCCGAGGGGACAAACAAGCCTTTAGAGGTTAATACTCTTGTAGTACTGCAATTTAGCAATATTTAGTGTATACAAATGTTGTACTGCACTTAATTAAAAAACTTAAGCACAGTACTACATGCAGTACTGCAAAAGTATTAAGAAAATGAGTGTTTGTTGACATTTTGCAATTGAAAAATATTTAAATAGTAAGTATTGTATTTTTAAGAAACAAAGTATTAATACAATATAAACACAATATTAGAATTTAAAAAAGAAATTGTTATTGTCTTCGTATAAGCGCAATATTACATGCAATATTGCAAGAATATTAGCTAGTATAGCCCCTTCTGCAATACTGCATCTGTACGAATGGAGTCCGGGGGCACTTTCCTGATGCATAGAAGGATTTCTGTCATCCATCCAACACGTTTTAGGCCGCTGCGTGCGTCGTTGCAGGGTTGCTAAACCATCGTAACTAGTGTTCAGGAAACTTTTTGAGCCTTACCAGCTAATTTCCTTAAATTCTCACATTGAACCTTTTTTTTGAAGAACTGAGTCCGGGTTTGTACTTTATTTTTTACTCAAAACAAAAAAATTTATAGATTTTTTCACCGATGTTTTCAAATTGCAACCTGTTTTTTTCCCCAATTCCTCCGACTACAACTTTGAACTGGCCTTTTGATTTTTTCCCGATTCGTAACTTACCGCTTGTTGGATCTCCGTCCGTCCGTCCAGCACTGACGGACTTTTTCCAAGCTCCAGTAACAAAAAGTTGTAGAAAGTTCTGGCGGAGTGGGACTGACGGAGAGTGGGAGATGGAGGAGGAAGAACACCCTGTTGCTTCCCGCATGATGATAATTTCATGTTATCATGACGGGAGACGGCCTATCCAATTGACTTACTGTGAGGCTTATGAATAGTAAGCTTAACTTATGAGACTGTTGAAGGTTTCTGGGTCCTGTTCCGAACAGTGAGTGCTGGGAGCTGCCATATCCAAACACAGAGATAACTTGACTGTAAGAAGTTCGGTTCGGCAAGTTGAACCTCAGGTTGCCGTGGTTCGGTGACTGGGGCGCTTGCGCAGGAAGTTCCGTCAGTTCTTGTGAAGTGGGTGAGGAGCTGCTACATGATCACCACGTGACTGGAAAGCGCCCGTCCAGCAGCGCGCCCGGCCATGAACTTGAACCTCTTTCCGGTCCTCTTTCCGATCCTGTCAAGTCATGGACTGAGTTCATTTCCTTGGCTGGCTGCTTTCTATCCAAAAAACACCAAATTAAACATATAATATCTCCCAATGCAGATCAGGAGGTCGGAACTGTTTGGGGCGATTTGTCGATTTGTCGCTGGATTTGTCTAGCCCTGGAACGCCGAGGACGCCAATTTTTGGCGTTTGGATGATTCTGCAGTCATCTGTACATTGCTTGGAAACTTTTTTTCATCCATTTCATTTTTGTTCACCCTCCATGGTGGATTACAAAGAGTGTATAGTTGAATTTGTAGTCATGCAAGTGTCTATCTTCACATAAATGAGAAGTTATTAAAAAAACCGGATCACAAAATATGCTATTTTAGTGTATTTTGGGAAGTTGTTGTTCCTTGCTCTAAGTCTGAAATTTCTCCACAAAAATGATATTTTTTGAGTTTGAGCCCAACTAACAAAATGAAGGTCATCTAATCTAGTTTCTTCTCCAATTTGAATTTTGAAAAAATTCTTAATATTGCACATTTTATTGCAATTTGAACTTTGGGTGTATTTTCAATGTCTATTATTTTCTAATTATAGAATGAGACGGAAATTGAGTTTACACCGTGATGTTTGTCACTGTAATATACACACATGGTGAAATTTTCAATTTTTTTGAAATAATTTTCTATTTGATGTGATTTTTCTTCTCTTTTTCTTCAAAAACTCTCAAAAAAATCAGTTTTCCACAAAAAAATCTAAATTTTTTTTGAATTAAAGAAGACATGTAATTTCATCTCTGAAAAATAAATTAAATTTTTTTCATACATAGACAGTTGCAAAATTTCAGCAAATTGAGTGATAGGCATTGAGGCCTAAAATCAGTGGTAATAGGTCCGTCATTTAGGGGCTAGACACCATCGACGAGGAGGCTATACGAAATTTGAGGCTTTGGGGGAGCAACTAACTTTCTCCCAAAATCCATTCAAGCTTGAGCCGAGAAATTGCCAAACAATGTCTTTTTTTTCATTTTCCATGAAGTGGCAAAGTGGTGATATTAAATGTTAAGGTGGTGCTCCAAGTTTCAACATTCATCCATGTATTGGATAGAAAATGTGATACTATGTATCTTATTTTCATTCACAATGTGGCGATTTCATCCAAAATTTTACTAAAAATTTCCTATAAGCTTGGTGCTAGGTCAAAAAATTTGGTGCAATTTTGCACCAAATCGCCAGAAAAAAAACATTGTTGCCAAATCTTCTTTATATTACATTAACCCACAAATGACGTTGAGGATGTTTCCCCGGCCGATGAACGACAAAGAATCTGCCCATTCAGGACAGAAGTGCCAAACTATTCATCCTCCAAGTTTTGTGTGAGCTATTGTAGAAGACCTTCCCTATTTGTAGAGTATTTTACGTGAATAATTCACATGGTACTAAAATAGATGATTTCCACACTTGTTTAAGGATTAAACTAGTGTGCCATGTGCCGATGCCACAACCTAAAAAAATGTAAAAGTAATTTTCTAATTTTTTAAAACAAAAAACAACAGGTCCAAACAAAGACTGTGTCCTAGCCTTCCTTGCAAAGAGCTTTGTGACGATACCAAGCACGTGACCAAGGGATGTAAGATCTAGGAGATCTGAATGTAACAAACAAAACTAACTAACTAACTTAATGGATGGATTATAACTCAAATGGATCAGTAGGGGTCAAAAGAATTTAAAACAAAGTAGGATGCTAAAAAAAAATCCTACTCTAAAAGTGACCACTAACACAAAGGTACATTTTGTTTTTTTCAATATACCAACAATGTACATTTCAGGTGGTGGTTGCTTTGAGTGACCACTGCAATTTAACTTCAAAAATTTGTAACTATTTCCGCAAAGGTCCAAAATTACAAAACAACTTGGATTAGATGCCAATTCCATTTTTCTTCCTACAGATTTTTATTGAAAATTGTTTGAAAGAGTTTAGCTTCCCCAAATGCAATCAGTTTTCTTAAAAGGTGGCTTTAGAAATAAACTACCTTAGCAAAAGGTAAGCTTTCTCATTCTATAATTGATTGTCGCATTAGGGATATATAAAGGGAATCTAGAATGCTCTTTCAAACAAGAATTAGATGAATTTGCATCACAAGAACAAACTTGTATGCATT
Organism: Antitrichia curtipendula; assembly: GCA_951230915.1. Classification (NCBI taxonomy): domain Eukaryota; kingdom Viridiplantae; phylum Streptophyta; class Bryopsida; order Hypnales; family Leucodontaceae; genus Antitrichia; species Antitrichia curtipendula. The sequence goes on along the minus strand of OX579642.1, from coordinate 10,972,176 downwards.
AGGGATACTCAAATTTGTATTGTAATGGGCTCTACTACTTGAACCTTAATTGAGGTGGAAATGTACTCATTGATACTTTGTTTAGTTTGTTATTGTGTACCAAAGTATACAACATATAAAGTGTCGGATTAGATTGAGACTCACTCTTGAATAAATTACAAATTTTCATATGTGGGTTATGTTGAAACAATGTTGCACAATTCAAATATACCAATTCCTACAATCTCTTGCCTAAAAGAATAAATTGTTCTTTTCATGAGAACCTTAAGTCGATTATGGATAATGGATTTTGAAAATCTTTAGTTGATTCCAATTAATGTATGCACGTTAAGGAAATCTTAAAATGCATATTAAAAAAATCTGAAAAGAACTATGCTCAAATGTTTATTCAAACAATTTTAGGTGTAATTCTTTTTAAAAGAACATATTATAATGATAAGAATATTGAAAAGTGTGCTTTAGTTACTGAAAATCATTATTGAGCGACATATAGTAGGAAGTCCATAAAAATGTCCAAACTCTAAAAGTGTCTTCTAACATAGATTTTCATTTTGTTTTCTCTTTGCAACAACAATATACAAATAGTATACATTCAAGAGGTGGATGCTTCTAGTGACCACTTTGTTTCAACTTCAAGAAATTCATAACTAATTCCACAAAGCTCTAAAAAATATGAAATTGCTTGGGTTAGATGCTAATTCCATTTGTCTTTCAAGTAAAATTTACTTAAGAAGTATTTCAAGAAGTCCAAACTCCCCCAAATTAATTTTCTACCTTTATAAAGCTCCTGCCTTGCATTTTAATGGTGGCAATTTTGGTCGCACGTACCTTAGCAAGGACGGCCACCCAAACCTCCATGGATGATCCACGTGGTGTCCATTGAGAAGCCTGGCAAGATTCCACCAACTCACAAGTCAGCAGAAAGCTCACGCCTGCCATCCATCCGTCAGCACACGTAAGTTAAGGACTCACTACAGTAACTTACCAGTCAGTTAACTCACTAACTTAACTTAACCAAGCGCGACTGAATCCAACCGGCTGTGTGAATGGGGTTCCTACTCCGGGATTTTTCGATCTTCCTCCCTTGCCAAACATGGAAAAGGCAAGGGGCGGGGGTTGTTGAGCAATTGCAATGGCGCAGTGCGCAAACACTTGCGGTGCCATTCTGAACTAGTAAGCTTACACTCACTGAGTGCGCACCATTCAGGTACTGTGAAGCTCGTCACCGGTGTGCCGCGTCTCCTTGTCTTGGAGTTTCTAAATGAAGCGAATCGTTGGAGATTCCTTAGTTTGACTTCGCAAGTGCGCATGATTTCACTTCGTTTGCTCGTCCTAGGATGGCACTCATTGCAGAGATTTTCGTGTGCTGATGGTCGTTGTTAAGCGCACGGGGAAGGATTTGATGTTCTGTGAGCGTTCAGGTGGATTGCTTGAGTTTTGTTTGTTTTGTTTGCTTTTGTGCAATTTCGAATGGTGCTGGCTGGTTGAGAGATTGATGATTCGTGTTGTGGAGTTTAATCGGTGTGGCGTGCATTTGAGGTTTTGTAAACGGCCTTGGATCACTGTGGAGTTTGAAAATTCTTTGGTCTTTGAGCTGGATTAACATGGATAATAATTTTAGTAGTGTGAGAGGTAGAGGAGAGAGATTGTTCTAAGTTTATGTGCAATCAATCGCTAGTTAGGTTGTACTGAGTATATAATTTCTATGGTTTTAGGGAGTGTGGAGAGGTACTTTACCTTTTATATCAGGTCTGTTTGAGCGAGTGAAGTTTTTGATTCTATCGCAGACAATTGTCCAGATCTAAGTTTTTCCGGAACAATTCGTTCAGGTGATGGTCCGTGTCTTGTTTATTGTGTAGTTGGAGATGAGAGAAACGAAAATTTAAGTTATTTTCTGAAACTCGAATGTTGTACCTGGATAGAAGATCTTTGTGTCTCTCAAACCCTGGATAGCTTAGGTAAAAGTATCAGAACGCGCTATAGTTACGTCTTTCTTTGTGACTCTTCGTCGTTGGAAGCTTGGGCAGGATGTTTGAGTAGTTCTTCCGAGGTGTGTTGTGTACATTTACAGTGAATATGGGAATCTGTGACTACACAAAAGTGTGAGGTATCTATCTGTATGTGGCTTGAAATTCATCGATGAAAAGATACATTGATCGACGCAAATGTGCTTTATTGGCTTTCACAAGGACGCGGTGTTATAAGCCTAGGACTGGATTGGCTTTAAACTTTCACCAAGTAGCTGATCCTTCGCTGTGCTACAGGTTTGGTAAACTGAGAGTGTACTTGATAACCAGACGACGAATTGCTCCAAGCAGAATTTATCTGAGAAAGCAGTGATTGTGTTGGCCACCATTCAAAATGGGAACCACTGCTCAGATGGCTCCTCCACTCGCAGTTTCTGAACATGGTCTTAAGGCTCGTCAGCCAGCCCAACTAAAGAGTCTGGAGGGTGGCGTCCTTTCTCTGGTTGTGCTTGGTGCATCTGGTGATCTTGCAAAGAAGAAGACCTTTCCAGCCATTTTCAATCTCTACAAGCAGGTACAGTAATCTGCGTCAGCACTAATTTTTAATAGTATGTATTCCCTTATTTGATGTGCATAATATTTACTCTTTTTATTGTCGCTATCTAAACACGTTATTTTAGGTTATTCGTGTACGGGATTAATTTGTAGAGGCCCCTCAAACATAGTTGTGTAGTTACTCCGGTAGTCACATGACTAGTAGTAGAGCAATGTAGGTAAAGAAATAAGTTTCCAATCAAAAATTTACAGCATGAAGTTGCTTGATTTAAAGTTGCGACTCTAAATAGAATAAAAATGGAGCATCTGACTCCACCACATCAGTCATGAGGGATTTGACGCATCCCCTCTTGTCTATTAGACCTAGTCTGTGTTCGGGCTTGATGTTATTAATTGAGTCATCCACTTGTGGGTGAATCCACATTGAAGTTCTTGACGAAGTTCTACTGCCAAGAATATCTGCTGCTAACATGGATTACGATTTTGAAGGCTTTTGTTATCTGAGTCATGTTCATCAATCCCTCGAAATAATAATGTTGCGCAATTTAATGACAGGGCTTCTTGCCGGACGAGTTGCGAATTTTTGGATATGCGAGGTCCAAAATGACTGATGAGGAACTGTACAAGAAGATTCGTGGGTAAGTTTTTCCTTGTTAGCAACCCTTTACGTGCTCTATTTCTCTTGTACTTTGATCTCTTCATGTGGCTCACAGAAAGGCGTCATTGCTGGAATTTTGGAACACAGTCATTATGTTTTTGATGTTGCTAGAGTGAAAGATTTGAAAGTGAAATATCACGATCTATAGCCTGTTGAAGTTCTCGTTAACCAGCGTCGAGCATTTACGAGAATCTACACTGGACGCGCAAAGTAAATTGACAATATCTCTACTGTACGTCATTCTATTTAACTTTGAAGTCTTTCGTTTTATTTGTGGAATTAGAGCTTCTTATCTTGCATGTTGTGTGTGGTTTCAGGTACTTGAAAACCGATAGTACAAGCCTGAACCCTGAGGGCCAGATCAAGGAATTTCTTAACAAGGTATTCATGTCATTCACGTTGTTGGATGATTGTTTGGCGACTTGACGTCACTGACGCATAGAACTGATCATATATTAGTTTTTGTATCAATGAAAATTTTCTGTATTTTGTTTTAACTCCATGGTTCCAGGGATGGGTATTATTTGTAAAGCCTACATATCATCAATGCTTTCTCATGGGGCATCCATGTTTCTTGTGAATCATGGTCAATTTGTGCTTATCAGAAGTGAAAATCTGCAGATTACATACCTACACGGGGCTTATGATGCCGATGAAGGGTATATCAGTTTGAACAAGGAGATTGGCCAATTTGAAAAGGAGACGAATCATGAAGATAATCCCACTCGTCGACTCTTTTACTTTGCTTTGCCCCCTTCAGTCTATCCGCTTGTGAGCGAAAGGATTCGGAAGCACTGCATGAATCAAAGTAATCTCCGTTTATCTCAAGTAAACTCGTTTTAATTTTCTTCCTCTTTGTGCTAATAACAGTTAGTTGTCTAGTTTCTGTCCATGAAACCTTAAACATCAGGGCACCATTTTCAGTTTGTCGAAAGCACTTGTTCGCTGAGCTGAAAGCCTTAATCGTTCGTCTAGGAGTCATTTATTCTAATTTTATCTTATATTTTCTCACTCTATCTTCAACAGGAGGATGGACAAGAGTTATTGTGGAAAAACCTTTTGGGAAGGACTTGGATTCATCTGAAGCTTTGAGCTCTGAGCTAGGAGCTCTCTTCTCAGAAGATCAACTTTATCGTATTGATCATTATCTCGGGAAAGAGCTTGTACAAAATTTGGTATGCGTATTCCAATTGCCTTAGTATTTGTTCATTTTTTTCCTCTGCAAGACATGTAATCAATGTCACTCAACCTCGAGGTAGGCAAGAGGTTTTGGGCTTCCAATCAGAGTTTTGAATCGACTTTTGGAGTTATTTTGTAATCTGGTGATGTGTGCTTATTTGTGCAGTTAGTCATGAGATTTGCCAACCGCTTCTTTGTACCTATTTGGAACCGGGACAACATTGCTAATGTCCAGGTACGTAATACTCCTGACGTACAAGCATGAATTTATCGAGATGCTGTATTTCTTAAGTTGTTAGAAAACTGGTGAGCTTTTATGATAGCGTAGTGATAGCGAAGTATAATTTCGACCATCAAATCCTGGAATTTTGAATGAAAATATTTGTATCCCTGGTCTTTGTTCCGGATAGATTGCTCCGGTATGAACTATTACCTCGTTTAGAATTTATTGAGCACGTATTAACGTAGTGTTCTTTACATGATGTTTCGCAGTTGTGAGAGAGTAATGAGCACATCAGTTGTACAGATACAACTCTGATGATCTTTCTGGTTATTCTTGCAGATTGTTTTTAAGGAGGACTTCGGAACCGAAGGACGAGGCGGTTACTTTGATGAATACGGGTAGGTCACTTCAGGGATTTTAATTTTCTGTACCAGTTTCGCATTGCAGAAATTTTTCAACGCGGGTGCTTCATTTGAATACTGCCGGAATATGATATATGGTGAATTCATGTTGCATGCGGTTTACTGTGCATCTAGAGATATGTAGTAGTCACCAATTCTTTTTTTTTTACTGCAGAATTATCCGGGACATCATCCAAAATCATCTCATGCAGGTTTGGACCAGAAGATAAGAATTATATTTGTTCATGAACATCAGTCCAACAGGGACTGTCTGAAACTCGGAACTGGAATTCCGGGGGACTGTATAATCCAAGTTGATTTTCGCTGATGTGGGATTTTCATAGCTCAGTAATATATCTTGTTCTCTGTCAGAGTCTGGAGAAACTGGAGAATTTTTTTGTTTTTTATGACAATCATGATGATGTGGCTACCACAACGCAGCTTATAAGGATATTTGTGTGAGGCAGGTACTGTGTCTGGTGACCATGGAAAAGCCAGTTTCACTAAATCCTGAGCATGTTCGGGACGAAAAAGTCAAGGTGCGTTGAATCTTTTTGGATTTTAATTTCAATCTTCGTGTTATCACTGACACGTGCTTCGCCTAGTTGCTTTGCATGAAACCTCAATTCTTAAAATCCAAGAAGCCTCGTTATTTTTCTTGCAGTGTTCAGTAGCCCATGTGGGAATTTCATTTGTGTAATTTTATTTATTTATCTACCAACGTGATATATAGTATCCTTTACTAACTCTGGTTTTTTATATATTTGGCCTTGTCTGAATTATATTTTTCACAATATGATCAACCAAATTGATCATTTTAGAACTATAACAATCTCGGTTAACCAAATGTAAACGAAGCACCACAAGCATTATTTCTGCTCTGTTGAAAGGCTCATAATTTAATTTCCCAATGGGCAGGTTCTGCGTTGTATTGAGCCAATAAAAAATGAGGATGTGGTGATTGGGCAGTATGAGGGCTACAAGGATGACCCTACTGTTCCAAATGATTCCGCAACTCCTACTTTTGCTACTGTTGTTTTGCGTATCAACAACGAACGCTGGGATGGTATGCACTTATTTTATCTACTAGTTGCTGTCGAATAGCCCTTAACTTTCCCTATGAACATTAGTTAGCTTCTGCGGAAACGGAATGAATTGTTCCTGACTATATTCTGATGCATATTATATGCTTGTCGTAGGCGTACCCTTCATCATGAGAGCTGGCAAGGCTTTGGATTCCCGAAAAGCTGAAGTTCGTGTGCAGTTTAAGGATGTTCCTGGGGACATCTTTAAGTGTGAGTATTTTCCTAATGTCGTTTTTTTGAGGTCAAATCGTCACCTTATTGTGACAAAATAGAGACTCGCCTTGTTTTTCGTCAATGACTCACTGTTTATAACATTAATTACCAATGGTAGAGCTCACCCTTCGAGAATAGTGCCCATATGCTCATTAGATATCCTTTCCCTGCTGCTACTCTTTGTAACAAGGGATTTGTTTGCACAATTTGGCATTTGATATCTGAACCCATTCTATGAAACCTTCACCCACTTGATGTTATCTTTGCTGTGCATAGGCAAGAACAAAGGTCCCAATGAGTTTGTAATGCGTCTGCAACCAGATGAGGCGATGTACATGAAATTAACGGTTTGTATCATTCTTCCCATTTATTTGTAATCGAAGTGCTCTCAGTATTTTTTATCCATTTGTAATCGAAATTCTATAAAATTCTGTAATTTTTTCGAAATCAAGGAAACTTGTTATGTTTCGTATGTCGTCACTGCAAAAACTAAGTTAACAAACAATGGAATGTGGATGACAGATGAAAGATCCGGGCTTGGACTTGGATACGACTTTGAGTGAGCTGGACATGTCATATGCCAGTCGCTACCACGATGTCGTTATCCCAGAGGCTTACGAACGCCTGATTCTTGATACGTAAATACCTCCACTGTTTCTGTATCATCGATTTTTGAGTGACTATTGTTGATCATTGTTGCAATTGCCTTGGTGTGCCGCTACAGCTATTTAGTGTACGATGAATTATTTCGTAGTCCTATGAAGCATTTAGGAACACCACGAATTAGTGTAATTATTAATGAACGTCACTTACTCAGTTTTTTTAAATCTTGTGGTGACCACTTGTCTGTGTGACTATTCACTTGATGGTGATTCTTAGTTACTTACCTTTACTAAATAACATTCATGCACTCCAATGTACACTCTTTTGGTGTTACATTGAATCATGGAGCACACTAAATAGTAGAACGATGTAGCTGGGTACAGGGCAGATTGTTTTATTGGAAGAAACACACTTGATAAAGTTTTTACTAGCAAGTTTACATATTACTGACGTCTTCTTGTGGTTGCGTATGTGCAGTATTCGTGGGGATCAGCAAAATTTTGTGCGAAGGGATGAGTTGCAGGTATTTTGATAATATTAACCCCATACCTCATAGTCAACCTCAATTTTGTAGTGAAATTCTGATATTACACAGAAATAGTTGCGGAGGTGATTCTCTTAGTCCCTTGGTTTATGTTGAAAGTTTGATATTAATAATTTGTTTTGTAGACCAGACCATATACCGAATTTACCTATCTCTGCTGGTATTATTGTTCTGACCTATTTATCTGTAATTATGCCTAGATTGCATGGAAGATTTTTACACCGCTTTTGCATCTCATCGATGCTCGGAAGCTCCCGCTGATATCCTACAAGCAAGGCTCTCGAGGTCCGGCTGAATCTGATGACTTGAATGCGCGGCTTGGATACGTGCGAACACCTGGTTACATTTGGAAGCCAGCTACATTGAGGGCAGGTAACGCAGCTTTGTGACTTTACTGTTCGTTTTATTAGGATACTGAGTGAGATATTTGAGGACTGAGTACGTTTGTGGGCATTTGTAGTGAGATCGTAGCTTTTCTAAAACGAACCTGAGAGATACCTGTGCATCTCGAGTGATGGAGGCGGTGAATCTTTTTATTACAAATTGGGATGCGTAGGAAAAGTATGCACTTTTAAGTACGTGCATTTGATGTAGCCAGTATGTAATGAAAATAACCTGGCCATGTGTAATGGCAGGAGTTTAATCTCATCAATTTTCAAACATCTAGTTTTGGAGAAGTTGGATGTTGAGGAGCAGGGTTCTTTTGGGGGCAATTTATCGCTCTGACGTACAGATTCTGGCCTCTCCTGCTTGGTCCCTCCAAAATTTGGGCACTGCAGTGAGGCCAGCGCGAGGCTCACTGTTCCAAAAAAAACACGCTGTTGAGGAGTAGGTGATTACCTCTATGAATATATATTGAGATTATGAGTGGACGATATAGTTGAGGTATTCTAATTCATTGAATGTTCACTGTATCATGTTTCGCTTTGTTGCTTTTGATACGTAGAAAACGCAATGGATGATCTTTTGAGGTGGCTTACAAATGTGATGGCGTTGATCTATTAGTGAAAAGGACACAGTTAGCTTAGCTTAGCATAGCGTATCCTGTATGTTTCATTACTAATCAATTGGGAATGAACGATATCATCTGCTATAATGGACAGGTACAAAATTTCTTATGTCCTGTCACTCAAATAAAACCGTCAGTCTCTTATTATCTACATGTAAAAATCACCGATACATCGTGGATTGTCATACCTGTGACTGCCAAGAGTCTAGGCAGTGCCAGTGCCAGTAGTGGATTTGTTGCCGTCATGGCAGATTTTGGTTATGATCGTGTCTACGTTTGTATTCACGTTGCATGGCAATTCTTTTCAAACAAAGCTACTGAAATGGAATTGAGACATTCCTTGCGTTACTTGGGAATGATGAATGTTTGTCCTATTTGTCCTATTAGTCTGTCCGATTTGTGGTAGTTAATTTTGTAATATTTGGCCTCTTCCAAGTCCCAAGTGCAGTTACTTGTCACAGTACTGATCGAGGGAATTAGTGCCACCAAATTTGTTTATTGTTGTGTAAATTGGTTCCCTACGAAATTATTTTAACCCCTAAACATTCAGAGTCTTCTCCAAAATTGACGATTTGGGAAAAATCATTATAAAGTGCTATTTGGAAGAATATTTTGGAATTGGTATACAAATGGAAGTTGGAGATTTTGAATTTTAGATTCCATCATTACGGTTAGATTCACCACTGCTATCACCAGTATTTTTTTATGAATTTTAAGAGGAAAATTTCAAAATTCCTTCAAATTTCGATTACAAGCAAAATATTATCATTTTTGGAGTAAAACTTGTTGGAATGGATTTGAAAGGAGGTTCTTTTGGCATGGTGATTTTTTGGAATTTTGGTGTTCTTTACATCTATGACCTCATTTTTGCAAATCCAATTTTGAACTAGAGTCATTACAATTTTGGCTTGGTCAACCACTTGATATACTTCCATATTTATAATTTTAGAAAAATATGTATTTTAGTAATACCAAATCCAACCAATAGAATAGAAAAAAAAAAAATTGGTAAAATATCTCCACAAATTAGGATGACTTTCATCCAAGTAACAATGAGTAAGAAACAAGAATATAAATTTGTTCATCGTCCAAAAATTGGATGGCAGAGCGCTCTAGGATTAACTTATATGGTAGAACCACCCATTCCTACCTAAGAATCTATATCCAACTTGTAGGGTGCAGCTATTTTCAACCAAAGTTAAAACAAATTTTTAACCCAAGTTTGAAATGTTATTTTTCCTTTTCAAGGTTGGGACTAATAAAGTGATGGCACATGCCTGGATGGCGTATTTAACTACTCTTGGACTATTCACTGAATCCTGGACTAAGCACGATCTACACAAACATCGAGGGATCCCCCGATGCTTGTATAGATCTCTTGATGTTTTGCATTGATCCCCCGATGAAAATTTTGATTTCCCAATGATTTAGATAGATCCCCCGATGCTCAATCGAGAGATCTCCCGATGACTAATATGAATTCTGGACTTTCAAAAGTCCAAAAGTAGTTAAATATGGCATTTGGAAGTAGTGAGCAAGAAAGTAGGAAGTAGCGAACAGGAAAGTAGTTCTTGAATGATTGGAATTGGAACTCTATACATCAGGTATGGGTTGAGGCCAACTTTTGGCTTCTAAAATTCATAGTAATTTCAACTTAAGCCATAAATTACCAAAAAAATTGCAATCTCTGTGATTTCTATCTTCCTACATGATAAATCATTTATGTTGCTTTACACTATTCTAGAACATGTGCAAAATCGCTTAAGTGGTCGATTGTGGATGGTTCTATCATACCTGTATTCAAAATAGTCTGACTTTGATAAATTTGTGTCACATTCAATATTACAAAAAATCAGTGTACAATAATAATGATATTTAATATTACCCACACTTGTTGATTATAATCCCTAAAGGACCAAGGCCATTTTTTTTTGTCAAAAACCACTCAAAACTACCATATCTATTGCGTTCACTCATAAAAGTAGAAAAAACATTATTTTTTTTAGAATCTAACCATAGGATCTTGTACCTCACTTGTTTGAGATCTTATGGTGAAAATTTCATGAATTTGACCTTACATATTTGAAGATAATAAAATTCAAAGTTTGGAGGGGGGGGGGGAGTTTGAATGCTAGCCTACAATTTTAGATTATTTTGATTTCCATTCGTGGAAAATTACTACGCTATAAACTTTAAATTTAAAAATAAAAAAAATAAAAAGATTGAAGAATTGAGTTGGGAATCTAGGAAAAACATTTCAAAAAATACACTTGAGTTTCATTCTTTAAAAACTATAGAGTAGAAGTAGGTTCAAGATTGAAAGAAAAAGTAAATGATTAATAGCTCAAAGATGGGATTGAAACATCATGATAATTCAAATGGTGAGATTGTTTAAACAAGCATACTAAACCTTGTCAAACAATTGCATTAAAAAATTAATCTTATAAGTTATTTTTTCAAAAAGATGCTTAGATTGCCTAAAAACAATATTTCCTTAACTTTCTCATTACTAATCCAAATAGAATAAATCAAAACTTCGCATGTAGACAAAAATATAATATTTCAAGAAAAAAAATTCAATTTATTTTGACTTTTAGTGATTTTTTTTTCATGTTGCTCATTGAGTTCAATGTTAGGATTTTGGGGGTATACCTTTTCTGTCTAAGTACCAACTGAAATAAAAATTATATTTCCACAAAAATAATCAATTTTTCTATCTTATAATAAAGTTTTGAAAAAAATTCACCAAAAATTGAGGTCATAGAAACCTACCCCAAATCCATTTTATCCTCTAAGGGGAGTAGGGGACAATGGTCCTTTAGGGCTTAATATGCCACAAATTACCTTTGTTTCTAAATAATGCCCATATTTCCTTTGTATTTAAACTTGAGAAATAGAAGGAGTATAAACTTGTGACTTTGATGACTATTTTTATCAAGAGCACAGAAATCAATACTACTCAAAAGAAGATCTTAAAATTTTTATGAAGGATAAAAAATTATAGCATTTCTAAATCAATTAGTGTAGCTAATATTAAATATTATTATTAATGTTCTATAGGGGTACCACAAATAAGAGTTCTTCTTTTCTATTTTTTTTATCATCCATAGTAAAAACTTACATTAGGAAAAAATTAGCCCTCAAAGGGATTGTTTTCCTTTGAAAAGTTTCAAAAATCAAAATTAAAAGAATAACATTAAATAATATTAAATAACATTAAATAATTATTAAAGTAATAATTTATTAAAAAAATTGATGTGGTCACATTCCTGCCACATCCTACAAAATCTTGTAATTATATATTTATTTTAAAAATAATATTTCAATTTATTTAATTTTAATTTAATTTAATTTTTTTTCCCACTAGTATTCTTTATTGTCTTAGGACTCAAAACCCCTTTGAGGGCTCATTTTTTTCTTAACGCTTAATCATATAGATTTGTTGTAATAACATTGCATTCACAAGTTGGGAAACAATTCCCAATAATCAAAGGATGATGTCTCTACTATAAAGTTGTTGGATGTAGCTCTAGAGTGCAAAACTTGTTGTTGCAGTTAGGTTTTGGAAGGTGGTACTAGGATCATCTAATTGACGAATTTCCCTCATTAAGACCTTGATTCCTGCATGGCTCCTCCTCCACTCCTCCAATACCTATGCCCTACTTTTATAAACCTTGTTTGAATGCCTCAGAATATGATACCTGCTTTACACTTTAATGAACAACTTTCTGTTAGGGTTAAGAAGTATAATATGAGACTTGGTTTATAGGTAGGGACAACATGCATTAGGGACATTTATTTTTTTAGAAGTAGCGGTCAAAAGGATATTCTTCTTTATTTTTTTAAATTTATATAGGCCACCCTTAATTTTGGAGTGTCATAAGACATTTTAAACACCAAATGGTAGTCATATGTGTCAAATTTATGTTGGTTTGAGAATTTGTTATGTGAGTGTCAAATCAAGCAAAACTAGAACATTTTGTAAAAAAGTGCCACTTGTCTTATTGTGATTGGTAAAATGTGACATGGACCTTTCAAATTTAGACGTGGAAGTTCAATTTAGGCACCACTTTGCAAAATCTGACCCTCACATATGGTAACTTAAGATGGAACAATGCTAGCAATTGGTAACATCAATTATAATAAAATGGTGTTCGGGACAATGATCAATTGGATAAACACTAGTAGTTCAACAATTAAGTGATCACCTACAATCACTAGGATAATAGGATAGGATTGGAGGAATTGCAGTAAACAATTATACAATTTTGTGCTCCAATTTTTTGTCCATAATTTTTGGTTCATGAATATAATTCATAATGAAGGTGCATAAAATTACAATAAAAAGTGAAAGTGCAAAATAAGTGTAATCTACACAATTTTATTTTTGTACAAATAAGTTAAGTATAATAATATTTTGGCCTTTAATAAATATTTTATAAATAATATGGATTTTATAAATAATATGGATTTTATAAATAATATGGATTTTATAAATAATATGGATTTTATAAATTAGTGTCAAACTCATAAATAGGACAAATCAATAAGTAATTATTTGTCTAAATAGTGCATATAACATTAAATTGTCAAAGTTACACTATTTTGAATTAACTAGTGTACATTGAAACATTACTCTATTGTACTAATTTTCACAGATATGAAATTTCTTGGTGACACTAATTTTGTAGGTATTCCCTCTCATAAAAAGGACAAATCCATGTAGTCATACTTTTGAAAAAATAGTTTAATATTAACCCCTAAAGCCCCGAGGGTGTTTTGTCAAAAAACACTCAAAACTACCACTTCTGCTGCATTCACTCAAGGAAATCAAAAAAATATTTTTTTGTAATTTAACCATAGGATCTTGTACTTAACTTGTCTGAAACCATGTAGTAAAAATTTCATCAAATTTGACCGTACGGATTGGAAGATATTAGCATTCAAAGTTGGACAAAAAGTTTTTTCTCAAGAAGATGCTTAAAATGCCCGAAAAACTAAGATTGTCCATAACTTTCTCATCCCTAGTTCAAATAGAATGAATCAAATCTTCACACATAGATAAAAACATAAAATTTTAAGAAAAAAATTCAGAAAAAATTATTTTGACTTTGTGTAATTTTTTGGGGACTGCCCAAGAATCTCCATTTCTTGCTTATTGTGCCATAACTTTTTCATCCGGCATCCGATTGAAACAAAAATGATATATCCACAAAGCTCTTGCAAAACTACACAACCTCAAAAAATCTCAAAAAAATTCACTTCAAATTGAGACAATAGAAACCTACCCAGACCCAAATTGTCCCCCAAGGGGACAAACGGGGCTTTAGGGGTTAAAAACCCTTCCCTTCCCTGTCCAATGTCTATTAGACTTATTTTGGATGGATTTAGTACTACCTTGAGCTAAAAAGTGAGTTTAAAACTAATAACTGGACTTTGAAATCATCAATAAAGATTATATATATTGACAAAAAGATATTCTAAACATAATAGAATCATTTATTTGCACTTTGTGTTCAAAGAAGGATTTCTTTTATATTGCAATGGGAATCATAGTTTTTTTTGTTGATATATTATCAATTCACTAAGAGATTTTCAAGCTAGAAATGAAAAATTATTGGACTATGCTATTTTCTAAAATTACAAATTTAAAAATATATAATTAAAAAAAATTCCATTCAACTATTTGTGTACATAACTTTTGGAGATTTTTTTGGTTTGATTCTTTGGAATTACAATATTAAGAGTGTGGTTCATTTTCTTCCACTTTTTGTCTTGCAATGTAGAAAAATTCTAAAGCCTTATTGAGTGTACTTACATTATAATCATTATTTGGCACAAATTTAGCACATGATTATTGCAACAATCCTATATTCATGCAAATACATAGATGTACACTTGTAGATTTCTTAATACCTCTAGACAAATATTTTGACCACAGATAGTAAATTTAATTATTTAAAACTTTGTGAATTTTCAAAGCTAATATTTGAAGTCACTCATCTTGAAAGTGACTTATATTTGCATCTTTGAATCTTACTCACAAAGGTTTTAAGATCCTCTTACTATATGTTTCCTACCTTTACATTCATGTTGTAGCATAGTTCACCATCCATAATATGGACTTCAAATACTAAGAAGTATAGATTTCCTTTCAATAATGGGTGAAAGCATGAAACATTTGTACTATCTTGCATCACATGTTGCATACAACATACAAAATTGGGCATAATTTATAGGAATTTTTCTCATTATACTTGAAATTCATATTGGAACTAAACTGTAAATTGCCTAAGTCAATACATATTTTTGTGCAATTTTTAAAAATTTATTATTGTTATTTATTAATTTCTCTGATTTGTCAAGCTTTTGGTTTGAAGTGATTATATTTTTACTTTGAAAATTTAACACCGCGTTCCTTATTTGAGTTTACAAAAATTAGTTGACGGGATTTTTTTATTAAAAAACTATTGTTGTTTACATAGATGTAAATAATGCTCTATTTTGTACACATTTTTAGACATCTATCAAGTACCTTTCAATAATTTTTTTTGGTGAAACCTTATCTTCATGAAATTATTAAAAATTGATTTCTTTTTATTAATATTTTTTTGTGTATAACTTCTGGAATAAATTTAGAGCTCAACTTTTGGGAATATATTATTTGTAGTATTATTCTAATAGTTTGTTAATTTTTTTTCCTTAGAAGCTCTTAATACTTACGATACTACCTCCAATTACAACAAAATAAATAAGTGTTTCTTACTTTTACTCTAATACTAGATTTTCCTAATAAAAAGTTGGAAGTGTTGCTTGAGTTTTTTCTTTATTTTTTATCTCAAGTGCATGGAGATAAATGTAAAAAGTTGTATCATATTTTTGAACCTTGCTAACATGACATTTTCTGACTTTAGGACATAGGATGTTGTACTTCCTATAAATTGAGGTTCTCTTCACTATAGAAAAATCAATGTGAATTCAACCTTGTCCATAAATTGTAGACTACAACAAAAAGAATGATCTCATATGTAATTTTTGGTATGTTGACACTATAAAAGGATTCACCTTATCACCCTTCTCAAGAATGTTATGAATTAATTTAGAGGTATCATTCCAAATACAAATTCTACTATAAAATTCTAAATTTGATCACTAATGATTCCATTGTTTTCCTTTAAATGAAATTTTTTTGGAACAACGCTCCAAATTTTGAATCTTTGAGCAACACTTAGAGGACTATACTGTTTAGTGTGTGTGACATTAATTTTTCAAAGTCACACTATTTGTAAAATAATGAAAATAGCATAGAGTATATATAATATTACTGTATTGTATCAATTTTCACAAAAGTAAGTTTTTTTTTATGATTCTTTTTTTTTAAAGACACTAATTTTGTCCCCTTGCTAATAAAACAATTTTCCATTTCATTACCACTTCACAAGAATCTCACAACATTATTAAACAATAGGGGTAGTCACACCTTCTTCACCGCATTCTCAATCTTCAAAGAATGAAGATGTGGCACTCTCTCATTGGGTCTTTGTGGCTTGCGGAGGTCCCATTCTTTAAAGATTGAGAATGGCCATTATTCTCCTTTGGAGTTGAAGAATGGGCATGAAAAACATTTCTCTATATAATGTTTCATCTCTCGTTCATTTTTTAGGTGTTGCTTTCACCCAAATCACACTGCCAACATTGATCCAGCTTTGAATCATCTCTGAAAGGTCCGTTGTTGTTCGGAGTGGCGTGCTCTAGTTGGTCAAATGCAACTAGCCAATCATGTCGAAGGCCATAAGGTGACGCTTTTGTTGAAGCTAGCCTAAAATTATGGAAACCTTCAAAATTCCTAGGACTTATGGGGTTTTGTCGCATGATTCCCATCTTGCACTTTCGACAGACTATACAATGATTTTGCTAAAATCAATGTTGCATCAACTCTCACAGAAATTGGTCGTTGCATCTATGTTCAAGAATCCATGAAAAATTACTGTATTGATCCATCTTGGCACATGAACACTTTTTCTCGAGTTTCCATTCTCCATACTCTACACACCAAAAAACGGGGTGTCATAACTCCTTCATGGTTTTTAGCTCCTAATTAACTCCTCTTTTTTCTTCTCCACAATTTCTCATTCTTCACAGACGTTTTGTTTTTGGAGACGGTGTGACTACCCCTAACATTGGGGGGGCCCATTTCGCTCCTTGGCAAATTAGGGACCGTCCTAGCATTTTCATTCAAAGATTGCTTGACAACCCACGCAATGCACTATCTCCTCAAAAGATAGGAACCACTCTTGGTCAATTAATTAGCCCCCGCCCCCCCCCCCCTCCCTCCAAAAAAAATCAGTAGCCATTGATCGTTTTTGAAAAAAATAAATATAAAACCCTTCCCTACCATTGATCTTGATACAGATATTGGAATACGACATGTATACGGATATATTGTATGTATACAGATACAGAAAATGGATACAAAAACCAATTAATCCATATCGATTGTCAAATAAGTTCATTTTGAAAAAATACAAGACAGAGGGGGGAGGGGGTATTGAGATTTTCAGATTATTTTCAGATCAAATTATTTTTCAGAACACCCCACCCCCCCCAAAAAAAAAATGAATTGGAGGGGTTTTGAAAAATAATTTGATCTGAAACTTTATAGTGTATCACTATCCATTCACTATCTATATCTATCACTATCTATATGTATCCATATCAGAGTGCGTATCTATATCTGTATCCGAGGTTTTTTTGAGATCAACAGTTGTGTAAGGGGGTTGTAATTTTTTTTTCTAAAAAATCAACGGCTCTCGTTTTTTGAAAGGGAGGGGGGCGTTAACATTTGGCCAAATGGCTGGTTCACTATCCATTCACTACATTCAAAAGACATTCAAAAGACAGCCCACACAAATCTGTCACGCTTAGAATGAAAAAATTCAGCCACTCAAGCATTGCGAATTAAATTGAAGTGAGAGCAAAAGGTATCCCGGTGGAGAAATATTCCTTCCACCCAAGGATAAGCTGCAGAGGGGTATGTCCAGTATCCGTATCACAGGACATCCACCTCAGCCGCCACGTAGACCCAATGACGTGGAAATGATCCTAATCAGAAAGCCTAACATCTGAGGTAGTGTCCAATCCCTGTCTGATCACCACTAGCACAACCATTCGCAATTCCTTTAAGTTAAACGAAGCTGATCTCCTTCGTTGCCATCGCCATCGCCACTTGCAAAGTGGAGGTGCTCGTTTGAGGAGCTTGATATCGATCGAAGCCAAGCCAAGACCATGAGGGACGATGAGAGCGAGAAGAGCTTTCTGTGGCGCCTGCCGAAGCTGCAGACGCACGATTGGGGCAAGATGGGCCCGGCGTTCGGCTACGGCATCGGCTGTGGCGTCGGCCTGGGAGTCGGCATCGTTGGAGGTATGATGTCGAGCACGTTCGGTGGATTGGAAAACTCGTGGTTCGAATTTTCTTTCAGTTGGAATTTTGATTTGGACGGCCGTGCAAATGGTGGTGTGGATATTTTTGAATTTGGTTGTTCGATTGGAGTTGCGGAAGATTTTTTCTTGATGAGCAGAGCGTGAAAAGTGAAGAAATCCGAGCAGGTAGGGTTGCGAAAGGAACGTCCATTTTCGAAAAGAATTGAGCAAAGGAATCTGGAATTTGTTGTTGGCAGACTTGTTATGCTGTCAACTAGGGTAGCTCCTGTGTTTCGGAATTAAGTGGTTTTTAAAGCGCGTGACCATCTCGGACATTGCATTCGGATACACTCTAACCCTTTATTCTTAGAGACAGTCGTAGTGCAAGTCAAATAGTTCGAATGTGAGACAAGTGTGCTTCAGGAATGATATTGTGGCAATTGTGCAGAATATTCCAGAATGTCATTCCAGAATCTCATTGAAGAGAGGGTCAGATCAAAGAGGTCTGAATGTAGAGTTGACGCTGAAATCTCACACCGACAATTTGAAATTGATCGAATTTAAGATACACAAGGCAGCTTAGAATCAGCCATTGCATGGACTTGGAAATGAGTGTTAGGCTGTTTCCAAATGTGCACTTGAAAGATTCTGTGTTAGTCGGCAGTGCTTCGGCAAGTATTTTCTTGATCAATAATTTTAAGAACGAATGGACCTGCTCATTTGATTAAAGCGTGCAAGATTGGTAATCGTCTGGCGCGTCGTTGGGAAGAGAAGAATTTCATTAAGCATCTCATTTCCTGCATCAGGACTTTTTCCTGTTGACGATAAACCCTAACCTGTTGCTAACCTGATCGATCTTCAAACTTTCCAATTACTACGAGTTATTAGCGTGCGAAAAATGGATACCAGTAGAGTGGCCGGTTTCGGATCTTTCCGGACTTACAAGTTTTGTATGTTCGAACCCTCATAACGTCAGAGCTGCAGGTTAGGCCTATATGATGTGGTGTTTGACATCTGATGTCTGAAGTTTTATTGGATGGGTGTCGGAGCATGTTGTGTAACCGTGTTCAAATATTGTGGAATATTCTTTAATATTCGAAGAGATTCTGTGTATAGTTTAAGAATGTCCTTGTGCGACGGACTAGAAGTCTGTTTGATATGTCAAAAATACATACAATTTCTGTAAATAATCCAGTATCTACCCAGAGTTACATGTGGAAAAAGAATCCAGTGTCATGGTGTGTGATCATTTCTGGCTATCTTGCGTGTTGTGACAACCTGATCTCGCTAGCATTCCATCTACCTGTCTGCCTTCACGTTTTAGAACTTCAAACTTCTGCGAGATTCTCATGAACTGTTGATATGCTTTTCTGAACGCAGGCGCAGGGATCGGCTTAGGATTCCCAGGCTTACAGGTCGGATTTGGAGCAGGAGCAGGATGTGGAATGGGAGTTGGATTCGGATACGGCTTGGGCAAAGGCAGAGCTTACGATGACAGCGGCACGTACAGTAACATCGGACGGCTGCCGAAACGCCCGACTGGTAGTATTGCTGGCTCTACCGGGTGAGTATCGACGTTTCCTCGTCTCCTGTCTGCTGATTGGTTTTCCCTGTTCCGATTCTCAGGGGCACAGGTCGAAGCAACAAGCTTGAGAGGACAAGAAATCCTTCACCGATGAAGCTTGTTATTTCAATCTTTTTCCTCTGACCTGTTCAATCCTAAGTGGCTTGTATAATCTATTTGCAACCTCTACTTCAACCGACCATCATTCAACTTCATGCGAGTGTTCAGAATCGAATTTTTCAAGAGATGTTCTTTGTGGCTGTAGATTCTATGACTCCTTGGCGTCTACTGACATTTCCTATTGCAGGGCGGAGATTGGTGCTATTGTGGATGACCTCGTCTCCGGGCTGAAGAGGGCTCTAAATGGCATTCAGAGCCATGATGGAAAGAGGCCATAGATATTGTATTGTTTCTATCATGGGTGTGTTTTTATACTAGAGGTGTCAAAATCTTTTGTATAGATTTTCAACCAAGAAGTTGTACATTAACTTGGATTGGTTGTAATGTTTGAACCATGACTATTGGTCTTTTTTTATTCCATCTTATGTGTGGTCCACGTTTTTCCACACCATTCAAGCACACCTGTTTATTTGATTTTTTTATTGTCTCTAGAGACTAAGTAATGCTTTAAACATGTAGGAAGATGTGGTATTCAATGAACATGAGATTAGTGAATAGCAAAAATGCGCCATATTGGGGTCCAACATCCTAAAGAATCAGTTTCTTGTCTAGCAGGATAACTACTAGATTATAAAAATGGTACCATACAAAGTTAAGCTCATTGAGTATAGAAATGATACCATTCTAAGCTCATTGAATATGATTTTTTTCAAATATTCAATCTGTGAGAATTACAGATTCATTTGAAAACTTTACTTTTACATTTGCAATAGAGACTTGCAATTAGCCGCTTTTTTCTTTGAATAAATTGCGTGACGAGGGTTGTAAAGGATGTTCATGTCTGAAACACTTCTGGAAGCTTGCTCAAGGGATTGAATGCTAACACTACCGGTACTTATGGAGACCTCAACAAAGCCATATTATTTATGCCACAAAATAGGACTACTGATCAATCACTTTTGACATACGTAACATACGCACAGTCGACCAGGGATGCGAAAGATTGTGTCCTTTCAGGGAACCCCGTCACGTGCAGTCAAAAAGTCAATTCACTCTACAGAGATGGGTATGACTTTGAATTGCAGTTGTGGAACTTTCATAATCTGCCCTACTTTCTCGAGTAGTTCCTCAATCTAAGTTCGTGATTTGGAAGATTCTGAGCAACAATTTTCGGTTGGAGCTCAGTACCTTGAACGCCTGAATCTCGGATGGCTTGTAGCCACTGAAGTCTTAAATGTCCATCCACGAAGGACGTAACTGTTCATGTTCTCGAATTTCATGAACGCCATCTCCGCCTTTGAAAGAGAGGCCTTCTTCAACCCATAGACAAGATCTGTCGCTATTTCTAAGAGGACCTCATGTTCTTCGACCTGATGCCTGTGCCTGCACTCATACCTCACCGGGAATATCATTATGCTGTCCTTAACTATATCCGGAGTCTATAGATGAAGGCATAATATAGGGTACCCTTCTGAAATATAGTCTAAAACTAATGCCCAGTCAAGGTGTCAAATTACTGGATGTTGAATTCTTCGTAACTAAGTTAAACCTGTAATTTCTGTAGCTTCCGATGCGGGACAAGCACTAAGTGCATAGCAGGTTACAAATGTACAATAAAATTTCTGCAAGTCACTGCGAGCTCCACAAGATTGGAGTTACACTTACATATCAGTCAGGAAAGGAAAAGCCGAACATCAGTACGTGTTCAGCAGTAGGGACTTGAGAGACTTTGCTTTCACGAACGGTCGGCGTTCATCATATGCCAATTCGTCGTCTGTAAATGGAAGACAATCGCTTGTTGTGAAGACGGCATTCGGCACGAAACGTGCATTGAGGAGATATCTGGACGGGGAGGTCTTCTCTGCAACGATTGGTTCCGTGTCAAATTTCGATCTCTTCCGACGACTTTGAGCCCTGCAAATCTGTTCTCGATGATACTTGCACATAGTGTACCCGCCTTCTGCAGGCCGAGAGCACCTCCATCCTTTCCCGTCGTCACGCTTGCACTGAGATTCGCTTTGATCCATCTGAGTGACATTCTGTGACTTGGAGGCGCTTGAGCTGGCTTTATGGTTCATCGTTGTGACGTCTGTGTAGTTTGGCCCAACTTTTGATCGTCCAAGGAATCCCTTAGTCTGGTTCTGAGCTGCCTCCTGATTTCCGCAATGAATGGATGGGGTTTCACTCAGTTCGACAACACCCGAACAAAGCGAATTGGAGTAGCTCTTCTGCATATTCTGTAACTGTATCGCAGCTTCTATCATGTCGCTGCTTGAAACCGTTTCCCCACGACTAATTTCTAAGTCCCCTACAATCAACGACTTATTTTCTTCTTCAGCAGGAGTAATCTGTGAGACGATTCTCCCTCGCTCTTCGAGTTCTGCGAATTTGGAACTATTACGAAATGATGTAGCCACTTGCACAGCTAATCTGTCATCTCCTTCAATTAACCCCGGGACGACTTGCTCTAAGATCGGGGCAACACCATCATGACCATTCAGACCAGCATTAGCTGCTCTAGAGCAGATTGGAAGTAAAGATTGCTCCAATAAATCCGGCTGATCAGATGTGCTGCAGATCGCCCCAGTTGTGACGGCTGGCTTATGCCTGGTGAAGACAGATTTCGTCCTCGGCGGTGTACCTGTCAATTTTCTGAAGATCAGATCGACATCTGAATATGAATACTTCGAGAGTCAGTTGAATTTCCTCATGCTGAACGCCCCGCACATTCATTGAAAGTCAGACAATGTAAACCATTAAATGTTCCGACTAATTCAATCGAGTAATGATAAATGCATTATGAATCAATGCAATACTTAAATTAGAAATACGATTTTTAACTTAGGATGGCCTGTACGAAAGAGAGGACTGGTTTTATGTCTGTATCCTATGGGAGAGTGGCCCATGTATGAAAGGGTGAACAGAAGTTCAGAAAATTAAACTGGGAAGAATGACTGTGCATGTGCATTATTTAAGATGAACTTGAAACCTCAAAATTCGTAGCTCAATAATGTGAATGTCAATAAACAATTACCTTTGTCGTGAATTAATGAGCGCTCGTTGAAATTGTCATCAGCTGAAACCCTGCCCTCCAGCATTTACGAAAGTCAGTGCCATCGCCCTAAGACGAGAAGGGTATGTTTTCTCTCAATCTTTGTCTGAATATA
The DNA here is from genome assembly GCA_951230915.1 of Antitrichia curtipendula. NCBI lineage: Eukaryota > Viridiplantae > Streptophyta > Bryopsida > Hypnales > Leucodontaceae > Antitrichia > Antitrichia curtipendula. The sequence continues at coordinate 10,949,468 of OX579642.1, read as the reverse complement.
CTTATACGAGTTCCAGAGAGCTCAACATGTCTTGTAGCCGAGTAGTCTTCCTAGTCTAAGGGACAACATCTAAGATTCCAATTCTTGTGAACATGTGTCGATCACAGCTATGGCACCTGAAACAGCACCAAGTAGTGGAGATAGCCAGCAATGCGATTTCCACAAGAAAAAAAATTGGTCTCAGGAAGAGGACGTACCTGTTCTTCTCTAGATCATTTTCTAGACATTTATTTCTCACCGGAGATGCGCCGTTCGCATGTTCCTGTCGCAGCATGGAAGAGGTCATGTTTGTCAGTGTTGCATGCAGACAATGGACCACTGAAGCGACAAGAACACTATCCAATTAAGTTATGTACTGAAGAAGTAGCTATCAACACAGTTGGACTGAAGTGGCAGCAATTAACCAGTAACAAACGATAATAGTGAGTCAAGCACGCGAACCGACATTGCTAACTCATTTCTCAATGCCAGCCGAGAGTCTGGGAGTTACAACAGTTCCAAAACTAAACCGCACCCCCCGAGTCCAACTTCTGCCAAAGACGTTGATAACATACAATTCAACAGCGCACTGTCTGTAATTTGATGCTAATTCTAGAGTCCGAATTTCGGAAAAACAGTCTCATAAAATAACTCAAATCGCGTGACACCAAACCAACGCTAATGACGTGGTAACTACTAACTACAATACGCAATTACCAGTACCAGGTACTTGACGTTGTCTGCAACCGGGTGCGGAGCAGCAGAAAACGCGACGACACGCAGCATCGCCTGATTCGCTTCGACGTCCGGCTCCTTGACATCACCACATCCTTTCTCCCGCTGAGTCACGGTCGACGCCTCCTGCTGCTGCAAGAAGGGACGATCGGAAGGCGCCAGCGGCAAGCACCGATTCCCCTTCCGGATCCTCATAGCGAAGAAGAAAGGAAAAAATAAAATAAAGGCTCCACCGAGGTACGAGAGAACAATAAAATTAAATTAAAGGCGCGGAGAAAAGTCGATCAATGGCGATTTTAAAAGACGCAACAAGAGCGGAATAAAAGCAAAACGCGGGAGAGATTGCAACGGGGCTCCGCTACGCCATGGACGGAGAAACGCTAACGCAGGAGCAGCAGTCACACTCAAAAAACAGCAACAACAACAAAAACTCTAGAGCGCGGGTGCGGCTGCAGGTTCAGCAAATGGAGGGAGATAAAGGAGGGAAGCAACCCAGGGCCGACTCCCAAAGCAGCGTTTTGAGAGAGAGAAAGGCGTGGCGATCCCTCATCCATCCAACGCTCCCCACATTCATCCGGTTCTCATCCGTTCAGGCTCGCTTCGGGAGTTCCCTCACATTCTGATGAGAAGTGAAGGGCACTGGCTACCGTACTCACGTTTGAATGACTGGCAGGAGCTCAGGCTGTCTCATTGAATTTGAGAGGCATTTAATTTATAATAATCCCTATCTTGGGAACCAGGGATTTTATTTTCAATTTTCCAGGGTACCGATAGTGGAACTTACAATCTTGACTAGAGTGATGAGCTATTTACATTCATAAATGTATTGTGGATGAATTGTGGATGAAACATCACCTTTTCATCCAAATGTATGAATATTCAATATCAACTTGGCTTATTTTATTGGTTTAATTTGTTTCCATGTCATAGAGAGTACTTTTCAAGATAATACGATATTTTTTTCTTCAACATTGCTTTTGAGTGCACTCACTACAAACCCTAATCCTTGTTTGATTGTAACTAAGGTGAAAACACCCAAAATCAATCAATTTACCCAATCTTGACAAGTGAACTTTTGTTATCCTCAAAAGTACAGTTACATTGTTCCTAAACTTATCTACAATTGGTTGACTATTGATCCTCTAAATTTCAATATTATGACCACCTGCACTTAACTACAATCGGTTGACTGTTGACTCTCTAGATTTCAATATAATGACCAAGCTATGTGAAACTCAGTGGCCTAAGGAGTAAACTTTGAAAATTCATTGTAATTAAATGTCTTATCCAAAAGTCCTAATTTCTTTTGAAAATTCATGATTTTCATTTGCTAATACTACAAAAATATTTCTTTTCTAAATAAAAGTGCCTCAACCTACGTTGAATAGTTTATTTTGATTTTTTTGGGTGTTTTCATCTAATACTCAACTTTTTCATGAGGTGAAAGAAAAAAATCTAAGGAATCCATTTATTTGAAATTGAATGGTGGCTTGAATAATTGATGTGTATGATTGTTCTACTATTTAAAGTTACATGTTAGAGAACCGGTGTTTCCATTTGCTAACTAAGCCCATGCCTACAAATGCTTTTGACAATGTACACCTTCAAAACATCTAAAGCTACAGTTGTTTTGGGATATTGTTATGACTAGCACTTTGAAAATTCATAGTTTCTTAAAATGGTGTCCCAATATTGCAGACTAAGTGAATCTTCTTTTAATTATCAACAAATACACAACAACAAAATGAGACAATCTAATAAAAATAATGATGAAAACGTTCATTTGGTTGCTTTTAGGTATAGTTACTTGAGATATGGCAATTTATTTTAATCTACGAAAAAAACTTTAGATGGTATATATGATATAGTGAATTGGTAATGGAAATTGCCTCTATTTTTCTAAAGATAATAATTAATGTAAATGATTTTATCATACATTATAATTGATAAAGAAGTCAGAGCATTGGGTTCTTCTTTAATTTATTTCTTTTATACTTAATTAGCTTCCAACTTTGGTGGAAAAAAAACTGAAGAATTTTTGGCATATTGACACAATATTTCTTGTGGTCTTTTGTAATCTCGTGCAAAAATGTCATCAACCAAAATGATTAACCTTACAATCCTATAATTGCACCTAACAAAAGTAGTACTTTTGTTATTTTGTATTCTACAAAATTGATTGCCATGTGACTTACTTTGTAGATAAAGATCATGTGTTCATTTACTGGACACTTGAAAACTTGGGTAGGGTCATACAAAGTGAACTTTTTATGAATGTCTCAAAATTTTGACACAAGATGAAAACATTCACCCCCTTTAAGGAAATTATTAAAATTCCAATTAGATGCCAAAATCAAAAATTATGATGTCTAAAAAAATCCCAACAATTCAGACAATTTTGGTAACTTTTGCTAAGTTCCTCATCTACTACTTTGAAATTTGGCACATAGGTAACTAACATGATATAGTGCAAAATTGCTAAAAACAACTACATATAGCACAAAAATCTCATTCCACTTAGAAGAATCAAACTTTACTAACATTACTACGCAAGTTTGAATAAAAACCTCTTCCAACATCAAACGCTATTATCTTGAAATCTATGAATCAAAGTTCTTGAAAAAAATTTGGTACCTTCCAAATGTATGCCTCAAATTTGTACAATTTGGATTTCAAATTTAAAAAATTCCTCATTACATAAAAAATCATCAAAGGAATGATTAATGTATTGCCTATTCACTTAACCTCTTTGCATTGTGGGGTGATGTAGAGTAAACTATCCTCCATATTTACTTTTGAATTTTTTAATGGACGTACCTAATAAGATTTAGAATTCAATATCAGAGAGATGTAAAATCAACAAGAATAAAAAATGTATTCCAATAGGGCTCAAAGTCTATTATCCTATTTTGGAAGAATGAAAAAAATAATTTATTCTTACTTCAAATGTAATAATTTTTCAATACATAAAGTCAAATGGTCTGAAAAAATTTCCACACATTTTTGTAATATTCTACTATACTTTTGTTTGGTCAAAGTTTTAAAAAAAAAATTTAATCTTCAATTTTAGTCAACGTACAAAAAAATGGTAGTTTTTGACAATTTTTCTTGAAAAACATCCCTAATCCTTTAGGAGTTAAAACACAAAACAGATTATGGGTTTGCAAGAATTCAAACAAAAAATCTTCATAACTATTTGGAAAGTTTACTTTCTTTCCCATCTCTTCGTAAATTGTACAATCACTTGCACAAGAAACATGAATTATAAAAGGACCAAGCTAGTCATATATGGCTCTCACAATAAGATCTTGGAAACATTCATCATCCCCCACTAGATGCTAGGCAGGCCCTCTCACAAGTTAGCCTCTTAAGTCCTAGGGAACTACAAACTAGTTTCCAAATTGAGAATATCATAAATAAATCATAATTCAAGAACAATGGAAAGTGAATTACAAAATGGAGGTCACTAGTTTATTTGATAGAAACTAAATTGGAGCAATTAGATTTGAAAAATACAATTGCATGCAACAATTATGTGCATTTATACATGGATATGTCTACCAATCTTCATATAATATATGGAAAGAATTACAAAGGATGCTTCTTTTTTGCATCTTGAATAGCATTGGTGTTTTTTGGAAGGAAAGCAAATACAAAAATGGCACAGTTGGATGGGTAGTCTTTAGAAAGAAGGTTGTTGTAAAGAAACATGGTGTATGATTTTTTATATAACAATGTTTTCAATACTTTCAAGTATAATGATCAACAATGTATTTTTTAGGTTTGTTCTAGAAGTTGGATTCAACTACCCGTATGTAAATGTTGAACAATTACTAAAAAAGAAGAATTGAACTTGTGTCAATTTCAAATAGAAGATTCTATATAAGCCCATGTTGAGTGTTTTCTTATAAAGCATGTATTTTTACACATAGAAGGTGTATTTTTCATTGTTGATTGCTCTATATGAATCATGAAGCAATGTCTATTGCATCTAAAGGTCCTTGAATTGAATCTTTTGTGAGTTTGCTAATGTTGCAGGTTTGAAATTTTTTATTTGCTCATTTTTCATATGTCAAAGTCAACAATGTTATATATACTATTAAGGAACTCTAAATTCTTAGACTATCAATGGTAGATTGTCCTAATTTTTTGCACACCCATTGTCTATCATTCATTCTCCAATTTGATGCGGTTAATTTTTTCATTATGGCTCTTCTATTTTCTACAATCCCATACTCATCTACTAAAGATTCTATCTGTATTTTGTTCTAAAAGATCAAAACAACTCTAAATTGTGGAGGGTTGAAAAAATGAATATACCTTAGTGATTGACATTTGTAGTGTTTGTCTCAATATTATATTGCATTGCTGATTCAACATTTTCTAAAGAATTGAGAGTGTGTACGTATCTACTAACATTGTAGATGATTTAACTTGTATGCATATGAGTGCCAACAAAGAATTTTCTTGCATGTCTTCCATAGCTCCATAGAGGTGATTAGAAAATCAACTTGTGAAGCAGGGCCTAGGAGAAGATACTTACCGTATTTTATTGACCTTAGGTCTACAAGAATGGCATCTCAATGCACTACAAAAAATGTAAACCCTGCAATAGGTCACAAGTTTTTTAATTTCCAGACCCTTCTACTACAAATAGAGAAAAAAATAAGTAAATAAATAAATTATTAAAAAAATAAATTCCAATCTGACATGGCACCAGGAGTGCAATGTCATCTATCTATTAAAAAATATATAAAAAAATATAAAAATTTCCAATTTTTTCTATAATTGCATAGGCTGCTGTGAAAACTCGTGACTTCTTTAAGGTCTACATTTTTCCTAATGAGCATGGAATATGACATCTTCATCTATATTGACAAAGTTAATACGAGGTTGTTAAAGTGTGGAAGTAAATGCATATCAGAAGCAAAGCAAAGATATTTCTACAGAGATTGCTATGTGGCAATTACAACTAGTGTTCTTTATTAGTTTGATAACACCGCTTGTTGTTTCAGAGAAGATGAAGGCAAGCATGGTTGTCAACGTTCATGTCTAGAAAAGTCCTTGGCAGTGGATTCTCTTGTGAAGATAATATACAACTTTTGTCTATGTTAATGTTACAAATTACATTTCAATCTACAATTGAAGCTTGAAATTGAAAAATCTCTTTCAAAAGCGAATTTTTGCTTTTCACTAACTTCCACCAAATAAGAGTTGTAGTGCAAACAACAAGCAACCAACTACTGTGCTTGTTCATTGCAGTGCCATGGCAAAATGGATAGATCCAATATTACCGGGATACAAGCTCTTCAATTTTATTTAATTTTTAAAGTGTGTTTTCAAATTCATTTTTTGATATTTCTCTCTTGTTTTGTCTGTTTCTTTTAAACTTTGTAAAATTTAATAGAAGGTATCAAAATGTTAAACCATGTTCAAATTATTTTTGAATACAAATTTGAAAAACAAAGTGAAATGGAAAACTATTTAATTCCATTTTCCAATGATTAATTGTGGATAGATCCATCGCTACTATGTTCAAAGAAAATTCTATTTAATCATATCTAGTTGAAAAAACTTGACGCGTTCATGGTTACAGGCTCACTATAGATGATTGGTGCCCTCTTGGCAAACAATGTCTATGCAACAACATTCACCAATTTGTAAGTCGACTTTGTGCACCATTCATCCTCAACATCAAATTAGAAGGTAAGTAAATAGCAACGACATAGCTTCCTTGAGGCTTAGATGTAGTGAGCAACAATGTAGCATAAAAGCTTGAAATAACGCCTTCAAGGTCTAGTTTGGAAGAAACAAGATATTCAAAGATGGTGACTGCTTGGTGATGAGAATACCTAGCTTAGGATTTTCTATCCTAATGTGACATTGACATTTAACGTTGAGATGTCTATCAATGTTGGTTAGTATGTATCCCAACACGCCAAGATTACTCCCAAATGCACATGGCTTCCATTTAAAAAAAATCTAAGCATTGATGAAGTTTGTTAAGTCCGTTCCTCTCTGTCCGTTGAGTTGGATGGCCTATTCGTTGAGCTAGACAGCCTCAAAAACTATCGAGCTGTTTGGTAAATGATCATGTCTATCCAAATTGCCATTGTTTTCATCTGGATTCTATAATAACAAATGTTTGGGGTTGAAGGTTGACATTATAATGGACATACTAACATTGCGATGTAAAGTGACGTAGATAATCTTGAACTAACTAGTCTTGTTTCTTATGTTTTGGAAATAATTTTTTTCAAGTTTGGGGGCCATGAATATTTTAAATTGGACCTACATGAAGTAGAAGTATCTTTGATTTCTTTAAATTATTTTGTTTAAAATATCTTTTGATTTAATTTTTACATTTTTACTACAAAAAGGAAAAGATATGCACTTGGAAGGACTTTATGATTTAATTTTTCACAATACATATATGCCTTCAGTTGTAGAGATGTGCTACATTACTACTTTGTTTGCATCCTTTCCTAATGTAGATATCATAGGTATGCTCTTTATTTCCTTGTTATCAAATCTTTACAATTTGTTTTTTATCACAAGCTAAATTTACATCAACTTTTTATTTCTAATCCTATTGCCAGACCACATATACACAAGCACGTCATTCTCTTGATGCTCTAATAAGTCAACAAAGAGAATCAAGTTCTAGCAACAAAAAATTAATAGTACATATCCTTGCAGAAACTCTCAAATTGCATCTATGTCTTATCAATAGTTACTCCCGGATAACTTAGTTACTAGCATCAATCAATGAACTAACCATAGCATGTCACATTCTAATCCCATTTATTATGTTTTAGAAAGAATACTTTTTCAAATTTGAGGTCCATGAACATTTTAAATTGAACCTACATGAAGTAGAAATATCATTGATCTATTTGAATTGTTTAGCTTAAAGTATCTTCTAATCGAATTCTTACATTTTTACTACAAAAATTGTTCAGAACTATGAGGAAAAGACGTATGCCTAGAAAGACTTTATGATTTAATTTTTCACCATAATTATTAATATATATACATGCTTTGTAGAGATGTACCACATTATCCCTTTTCCTATTGTAGATGCCATACTAGGCATGCTCTTTACTTCCTTCTCATTGAATCTTCACAATGAAATCCTACCATGAACTAAGCTTGCAGCGACCTTTTGTTCTAAGTTAAACTTGAAGTTGTTTTTATTACAATTGCCTGACCACATGTACATGATTTTCTCAATGCTCTAGCGAGGACAACAAAGAGAGTCGACCTCTACCATTGGAAACCTAGTAATCCATATTCCTGCAAAAACTCTTAAATTGCATCCATGTTTTTATCAATAGTTACTAGCATCAATCAATGAACTAACAATAGCATGCTGGGGAAATCAAATATAAATTACCTAAATCGGTCAACACCATCCGAAGGAGATTTTATTATTGAAAAGAATGCAAAGTGTACAAGAAACTGGTCCGAAAAACTCTCACTACAATGGCCGATGAAGCCTTTTACTTACCCCGTCACTCACAAAATGGGTCTCCGAGCCTCCACATTCATAGTAAAGACTTCAAGGACTTCGCTTTTACAAAGCGTCGACGCTTGTGATCATGCAGCTCGTTGTCGGAGTCCATCGTTTTAGCGTCGGTTGTCTTCTCTGGGCCGCTAACAGCTTTCGCAATTTCTTTCGATGTAGGGTTTGAAGGCTTCACAGCTGGCTGGACAGGGTTCCCAGAGGGACTGGCAGGACTCTGCGTCTTCTTTGATTTATTCCGCGCTTTCCTTCGACGAATTTCGGCCCTCCGGATTTGGTCCCGGTGATACTTGCACAAAGAAAACCCTGCTTCCGCCATCCGAACACATCGCCAGCCTTTGCCATCGTCCCGATTGCACCGAGGTCCGGACTGGTCCCGCGACGAAGGACTCGCCTTCTGTGATGTGGACGGCAGCTCTACTTTCCCCCTGCTGCTGGTAGTCGACTTGCTTCTCAATGCCAGCGCCCAGTGATCTGTCCCAGATTTGTTCGTAAGCCCCACCTTGGGCTCTATGTTAATCGGCTCCTGCAATTTCTGCAACTGCTTTGCAGCTTCTATGATTGTTTCGAATTCCGCCTCAGCGCTCTTCGGCTCAACCGTGGCCTCCTCACGCTTGCTGTCTGCCGTTTGAAAGTTCTCCCACGCATCCAGGTCCGACGACTCCTGCATAAAGTACCGCCCACGCTCCTCGCGCTCGACGAATGCAGAGGAGCTACGGAATGCTTTCGCGACCTGGACGATCAGTCTCTCACCCCCGTCAATCAAACCGGGTAACCGCTGCTCCTGGATTTTAGCGACGGCTTCTTTCGCTGTCAGTCCGGTGCTCACAGCTGCGCTGCAGACACGCTTCAAAGACTGAAACAGAAGAGTGGGCTGATCTATGGTTTTCATCGCCGGGCTGCAATCCATCGAAGGGCTCCTGTCGACCGGGGAGGAAAATGATTCTGCAACGACGAGCTCGGCCTTCGCCGACTTTACACCTGGATACACAAATTGGTTCAAATCGAATCTGACGTACTGCTCAAGCGGCATGAATTATCCTCCCAACCCGTCCGTGACTATTTGCACTCGCCGTGTCGCGCAATTTAAGCACACATTATAAACCCTCGACTGGTGAGAAGCACCAGTCGAAGCTCGCCCTAAAAACTAACTTTCCCAAGAGACTCTCGATCACGCAAGCTACCGGACCTAGGGTGAGATGGACTGTACCAACCCAAGAAAGCGTCGCTTATCCAGCAAAACAGTTCAAGGTCTTAAGTTATCGCGACGGAACTGCACCTTCTTGCTCATTACGCTACGAATTGAGTATTCACAGGCGAAATTTTATCTTACCCGCTTGTATGATAGAGCTTATGGAGATGACACCAGGACCTTCCGCGATCGGGCCCCGGGTGCGGCGTTTTCGGGAATATCCATCAGCTGACAACCTGCTGGTTTCCAATAATGTCAGACGTCAGAACCGGGACTGATTTCGGACAAAGTCCTGCAGCGGCGTTTCAATCAGTAGCCACAGAAGTATCCTGAGAGCTTGAAGCAACTGCACCGCGACGCTTCTGATTCCTGTTAGTTTTCAAATCCCGCACGGTAGAAATAAAATCTCGCCCAACATTCGACAGTAAAAACAACAGCCAGCAATGTCGAAAGATCTGCTGCAGTGAAGGTACTAACCTCTTCCGCTGCACTCGATCAACTTCTAGGCGCTCCATCGTCCCCGACGACGACGACGCGGCGCGGTGGTCCTGCCACGGTATGCCGCCAGTCATGTCAGTCAGACACACACGCTTTCCTCCCCCAACTTACATACATGGACTCCCTCTCAAGCAAACCAACTTCCCACACCAACAATTAATGCTTCATCCTCGCCCTTGCATGTATGACTACCCCCAATTCATTCAACTCGATTCATTTCGCAATGCAGTCAATTCGAGACAAACATCAGATCCCTCGCCCGATCACCGAACAAATCCCCCACGAAACGTACGAAATAGTGATATATATATAAACAACGCCGACCATGCGCTCACAGTAATTCATTGGAAACCGCTAGGGACTGTCCCAAGACAACATTGCTCCACGCCCCTCACGTGACACTGCTGCAACTACATATAATCCCCAAACCGGGCTCCAAACCAGCAGCAGTGTAGTACCAGGCAGTCGTGACCCCCACTGGTAGCTGCAACTGATGCAGCAGCTCCACTACCACCACGCGCCTCGACCTTGTCGTGATGCACGCCCCCGCTGCGCTGCTTCTCATCATCCTCGCGCTGAGCATTATTGTCCTCCCCAGGCGCAAACCCCTTGAGCAAGAAGGGACGATCCGCAGCGCCAGGCGCCAGCGGCACACAGCAGCGCGGCCCTTTCCGGATCCTCATTCCTGCCAAAAGAGCGAGAACCGAGCACCCCTTTTACTGACCCACCCACCCCCAGAAAGAGAGGAGGGAGAACCGAGAAAGCTTCGATTGCTGCAGACCGCGGACTGGAGGTTTTGAGCTATGGAGGCCTCAATAAACTCGCGCAACCCCGACGACGCCCGACAGACGACGCTGGCTGGAGAGATGAGTACCAAGCTTCCCAACGGGGAGAGGGGGCCGGCCATAGACAGCGTAGAGTTGGGAAAGAGGACACGGGGGGCTTTCATTTTCCTGTGTTCCGGTGGATGGATGAACACTCTCACTCAGTCTCATCCGTCCTGCCTCCCCACATTCGTGCATCCAGGAGGGGAGTCTCCGTCGGTCCGTCGCTTTTCTGGACGAATGGATTCGGTCTCATCCATCCCTCCCGTGCTCATGCATCCTGGTTTCATTCATCCTCCCGGCGAGAGGCACCAAAAGCACAGCCCGTGGGTTGGTCTTGGGACCAGTGATCCCCCTTCCTACCTTATTCCCTTTCCAATCCGACTCGGGTGCATCATTTGCCAGTACTTGCAACTACTCAAAATCTGCATGTTGGCAGTTATTTATGCCCTTTAATTCTTTCATTTTTCCCCTTTATGAATTTAGTGTGCTAGATGGGTTTTTTTCTTTTTCTTTTTCCTTGCTGGTTGGCTGGCTGGCTGGCGGTCTCTCAGTGGTTCAGAAGTGCAGGCAAGTTGCGTTGCCCAATGAAAAAAAAAATGAGAATGATGGGTTCAAGAAAAATAGCACTTGGAGAAAAGAGGGTCTTAGGGCATCAAGCTACAGGACGAAGGCCCCCCATATAGACAATTAGCTTGGTGTCAAGTTGGGACAACCATTGGCATCAAGCTTGGGTATTGTAGCTTGGTGTTACAAGAATTATTTTTTTGGTTTCTTTCCTTCAAGCTATAATAGGATTTTGGAGGAGACTCATAATTTCAAAGAATGAATATCTTGAGTTTTATTTAGTAGATTTGTAATATGCAATTATATTAAGAATGAAAATTTGACATTGTTGAAATGGATTTTTGAATTTTTGAACCAACAAGGAATTTATAAGGGGTTCAAAACATTTATGAGCATGATGGTTGGTTGGTCTTTTTGTGAAGCAAAGTGTCAAATGTTGAACACTATAATGTTTTACATATATAAGAGTTATGGGGTTTTTTTTATCAACATTCTACAAATTTGTGAATACTGTAGCTTTGAAATTTGGTATAGATATGAAAATTCAAATTCAAATTTCACTCCAAAATAAAAAATATATATTAATATTAATATTAAAAAATCAACTCTATCACACCAAATGAAATTCATTGCCACCTCCATTACGAACATTTATAATGCAAATATGGAATACATCCCAGCAATGCAAAATGGCAGGCATAGAACAAAATGTGTAACTAGTATGATTCCATAATTAAATTGATACTTTTATTATGATGTGAAGGGTCCAAATTTAAGACTCTTAATCATATTTTCATCTTTCTTGAAAAGCTTTTGTTTTTTGGAAGGTCACAAGTTTGGACCTCCATTGGCCACAGTCAACGAATCTTTGATAGAAAATTAAGTTGTCGGTTCTTCACATCCTACCAAAGTGTCGAAATACAAAGCCTACAAGTTTGGCACAATCAATACATAACGGACACCTTGAGAAGCCATTCATTCCTTTCTAAATTAGACCACGTAACTATTCCGTAACTAGCGGCTCTTTTTACGGCTCCACAGTGGATGCTCGAATCAAGTTGTCTGCTCATCTTACCTTCTTAAAAGAAGTGACATACATCTGTCTTGGTATGATTATCCTTATTTGTACACATTGAAATGCATACTCTATGAAAATGCCATATGGAAATGGGAATTTTTTTCCACTTGCAAAAAATCATACTTTGAGGTTTTGTATGTTTTTTAATTTTGATTCGCAATGTAATTGCTAAATAAAAAATAGCTTTTTTTTTGCAATTGATCAAAATTATTAAAAAAAATAAAATACATATTATGTTTTTAAGACTTCATAATCTTTGTGCTAAAATCACTTGTCAATTCTTTTTCATAACATAGAGATGAGCTTTGACTACAACACAATATGACTTCACATTTACAAAATCACACACAAGAATCAACAAATTTTCAGTTATGCAATTGAGTTTTTCTTGTGTCATGTATTTGCAAAGGAGTATTATAAAGGGGATGGTAGTTTATTACTGTGGTAAGTATTCCAAATGATTTATGCCAACTTCAAAAAGACCCCTCTTTGTAAACTTCAAAAACACATATATACAAGGGTATTATTTTTTATTTCATATTCCTATTGTTAAAATGATATCCTAACATGCTTTATTCAATGAAACCTAATAAGTAGTTTAAACAATTTTGAAGCTTTTTATTCCAAGGCCTATATTGGTTATAACTTTTTCTATGACAACATATACACTTGAGAAATGGAACCTTCAGAACATGTAAAAAATTCATGTGGCTTTAGCATGTCAAATGCATGTCAAATCATCTGTATTACTAGCAAGATGAATTTAATAAGACCTTGGCACAATATGGGGCATAGTATTATGAACACAAAGGAATGGGTCGAAATCATTTGCCCTCTTGTGCTATATTAGATCTAATAATTTTCTAAATCAATTTTTTGGCAATTATCTTATATCAAATATGATACCAACACACCTATATTCTATACCCTTTCTTACAAATGACAGGCTTTCTACTAATATTGAAATTAAAAAATGAGATTGTATGTTCACAAGGTACTTTTTCCTAGGTGTTGGCCAAAACACATGAGAATTATGTGCTATAATGACCTTCTAAAGCATCTACTTGTTTGATTCTTGATAATGTCCTCAATCATATTGTATTGTGTCCTTGTATAAAGTATATAACGACAAGGACTTAGAGAAGCATCTCATTAAGTGATTCTCCTTTGCTTTAGATACACTTTGGCTAGATAGATCATGTTATGTACCATACTATGCAAACTATGCCAATCATTTTTGAGTGAACATGGACCACTTATTTATTGTGATTGACATATTTGATATCAATACTATAAGCTTTTGGAAGGGACCTCGGGGAAATAAATTCACTTTATTCTTTCTTTATGAGTAAATGATGAAGATTTTTGTAATTTGATATATGCTTTAGTTATAAATCAAAATGCAAAATATTGTATATAGAAAATCTTGAAGACTCAATGAATTGGTCATATAATACTTAAGGTTAATCCCTAAAGGACCGAGGCACATTTTGAGTACAAATTGTGAAAACACACTACTTTTCAAGGCAATGAAGAAAATTGATTTTATTTTATTTTTCAAAATTCAAACCCACAAATTTGTACAAGACTACTATGGAATTTCTTTTAGAAACTTTGACCACATAAATTGAAAGATTCTAACATTTAAAGTTAGAAGATTTTTTTTTCTAAATCTTGCCCGACAAGGCCAACAAACTTTTACTCCTTTTAAAGTGAGACTTTTATACTATACATGGTTATTTTTTTTGACATTTGCATTTTGTATCCTGCTCGAAGCTATTAGGTTGCCTTAAAAATTTAAAGCAACATAAATTTTGATCTATGCACCCAATGGAAAGAAAATTTTATTTTCACTAAAGAGGTACATGTTCATATCTTGTATCAGAATTTTAAAAACATCCATTAAGAAATGACTTCATATGCACTTACCTCAAATTATTTGCTTAGGTTCAGTGGTCATTCGGTCTCTTAGATTTTCAATTTGTAAGAAGTTGCAAATGTAACCTAGATGAATCTTAAATCCAATTTAATGCATACTAAAAAAGAATGTTCATAGTATTAAACCTTTTTACAATCAAAAGATGAAATAGAAAAAACCTTTATAAATAAAATGTCCCATCACTTACTTGCCAACTCCACAATATTATAAATGAAACCATTAATTAGGGCCATTTCAAAAAACATCATACTAATTTTGTAGCAATTCATAGTACTCGTTGTACTATGATCTTTTGGAAAGAAATATTTAAAAATAAAACAAAACATAGATAATTATTACAGTACTAAAGATAACATGTCACCAAAAATTGAGACCTAAGAGAAATGTAGGTAAAAAATTCACAAAATTGAATTATTACATTTTTGAAAAAACTAGACACTAATTTGTAAAAAATAAAAAAACAATTTATAAAGAAACTAAAAATTGCACATTTGGAAGGACTTCATGGTGATGAGATTTCATACAAAGAATGATCTTGAAACCATTTTTAATGTTCAAAAGTGCTCGAGCAAGGGATTCCTGTTTACATGGATGTAGAGGACATAAAATAATATATTTCTTGATGCCCCTTGGTAGGCATATGCCCATCTAGTGTGGAAATGGACCACAAAAACTTCAACTCTAAATCATTAAATTTGGGTATTCCAAACATAGTGAAAATTCCTAAACCTCAAATTGTGACAAATAATCAAAATTCACTTTTGAATTTTGAATATTTTATTTAATTTCAGAAAAATAAGGGAATAAATTAACATCAAGTTAGACATCTCCAACAAAAAATTTATGTTCTTAGGATTTGGAATTCAAAAGTTATAGTGGAAGAGTAAAAATCACTCCAATTGTGACGGAGAATAGGGCCATTGTTTCTTGCAGTGACCCATTACCAAAAGTGATTTGAACTCCACCTAATCACAAGTATTGTCTTTCTACCACTCACCATTGTTTTTGTATTTGGTTTGTTCATTTTCCATCCAAAAGTGGGACTAATGTTTGTAAGAGGTTCATTCTAGACTTGATCTACACATTTGATCCTTAAATTATTATACATTTGATCCTTCAAACCTCTAAAATAATTTTTTGGTTGTTTTTGTTGGCTAATTTCTACGGAATTCTAAATTTAAAATGCAAAAGAGCTCAACCTAAAATGTTTAAATTCAATAGTTTTTTGATAAGTCAATGTTGAAATATAAAAAATAACAAAAAATAATAATTTTATTGTATTTAAAATTCTTTTTAATTTTTAAAATTTAAAATTCCTAAAAAATTGTCATTTTGAATATAATTCAAACTTAAATTTTATGTCCAAGTTTATAAAAAATTAAATCCAAATTATAAAAAAATTGTGATAAATAGATAAACTCTTATAATTTATTTAATATAGTATAAAAGATTCAATTAATGATGTTTGATCCAAATTTTGTAGTTTAAGACCAGAAGTATTAAATTGAAATTAAATTTTCAAGGAAACTTTTTGAGATCAAGTGTCATAGACTCATAGCTCTCTGAGATTGAAACTTTATTATTTTGGATTCATTTATTGGTCAAGCTTCATGTTTCATTGTCACCTATAAATTTTTATTTTTAAATGAATTATCTTCAGGTTAAATTCCATTAGAATAATACAAATTTTTTAAATATTAAATGACAAGTTTTTTTTTCCATTGTATACATTTATATATAGTAAATAATTTAAAAAATATAATAAAAGTGCTTTAAAATTGTATTGGCCTCCAATTGGCTTGTAATCACATAATCTATAACACTCTTATTTACAATTGCTACAAAACATCTTTGTACCATTATCTCTTCACAAATATATGAAATTCTTTGAATATAATTTAAATTCCCAAGCATTTGTATTCTATATAAAATTTAGAGTATTTAAAAGAGACTTAGAATAAAGAATAATTCAGATGATGTTCAATTAAAAATAAAAATATTTATAGATTGAAATTCAAAGATTCTATTGCACATGAATTAGATTTTGTATTGCTTTGATAATATTTGTAAATAGAATTAAACATTTTAAAACTTAACTTTTGTTTATAAATTTGAACTTTTGATTTGAATAAATGTTGTTACAAAATTATCAATATCAACCATTGGTAATTTTGAAATACAATATTATTGATACGCAACAAACTATTAGACATTTTCATTAGTTCAGATTCAAAATCATTTAAAAAATAATACTTTTGTTGTGTGCATTTCTAGATATGTGTATATTAATAATCCATCTAGTTTTATGCCTTTATAAATAACAATAACCTTGAAGACTATTGTGAATGAAGAGACTATTGGAATAATTAATAAATAAATTTAGTATGCTAGTATGTTGAATACTATTTATCCTATTACGGAACTCACATTTGTTACTTATCCTATTAGGATTAATAACTAGTGTTCATTTTGGATATTAATTTAGTGCATGGTAAAATATCTCAATACAAATTTTAGGATTTGCAGTGTTGACATTTAGGGGCATTTTACTCTATGTCTCAAGTTTCAACTTTCTAAGTCATGGTTAAAGACCAAATCCCAACTTTTTTGGATTGTAGAAGGTGAAATAAATTTTTTTTAATACAGAACTTAGAACTCAAAGTGAAGAGGACAAAGTTCCAGCTCTAAGTCCTAACTTGCCTCTTGCATAATATTAAATAACAATGATGTGCCATAAAAATGATTAGAGAACCAAAAATCTATTTTTTAGGAATATTTGGCATCAAATATGCATAGTAGAGATTCTAGGCCACTAGATGCTTTATATAGTGGTTTTCTTCTCATTTTATATTCACAGGACATGGAGGCCAAATTGGGTGTTTATTTTGGCTACATCCAATTCAACCTCCAAGTTCTACTTCCTTGGCACCAAAACTTCTTAAAAGTACTACCATGTAGACGTCTTGTAGGCATCTTGGACTTGGGACGTACTGTGAAGCCCTAGGTTCTAGTTTTTAATTCTTCACCAATCAAATTTTGAGAATCTAATAGAACTTAGGACTTAGGACTATTTTTTATAACTTAGGATTAGTAATAATTAATGAGATTGAATATATTTATTTATTATAAATTTATTTATTTTTTACATCCTATTTAATTAAACTATATGATGTTTCCATCAAACTATCACCATTATACCTAGTCCAGTCTTCTATAATTTATAAATTATATAATTCCATGGTCTTAATAAAAATTTTATTTATTAATATGCAAATTGATTTCTATAAAATTTGGTATAAACACAAAGTTATTACAACTTTCTAAATTATTATAGGCCAGGTTAGAATTATTATACCTACTGCATGTATACTATAATAATGTGAATATTTATCAAAGATGGAAGGCAAGACATTTGATAAGCTGTTATATTACATTTAGGAAAATTTCAAAATTTGAAGGAAATACCTAGTTTTGATGTAGTTTGGATTTTGACATTCAAAGTTTGCACTTGCATTTCTTTATAGAATTTTTAAAAGTTTTAGAAATTTTAAAATAGAATAAGAACTAGAGATATCCACTAATAGAAGAGCTAAATTTTTTGTGAGTATTAGAATGATACAAGTAATTAATAATGCTTCAAGGGCATGATTTATTTTACCTATTATAAAAAAAAATAAAGAATTTGGTGCAAGATGTTCAAATCTTAGACTAATTATATTATAATTTTGAAAAAATTAGTAGAAATTTTTAAAGATTTTTTAAAATTGAAACTATGAAAAACATTATCAAAAGATGATAGAGTGATTTTCAATCATTTTTGAATATTAAACCTTGAGGTAATTTTATTTTAAGTTGCTTAGAATTATAAATATATAAATAGAAAGACTCTACAAATTATTTAAAAAACATTGACATATGTAAGGAAATAAATTTAATTTTTAAAAGAATTTTTAGCTTCCAATAGCTTGCAAAGTTAGATCAATAGATCTCAACCCCTAAAGTTTTAGGACTATGATTACCAACAAACACTCTTTTTTAGTACACAGAGCTACAATGAATTTTATTTTTAATACTTTTACACTTTCAAATGTATTGTTGTTCACTAGATTTATAAATGAATGTTAAAAATCCACCATATAAATTATAAGATATTTGTATTTAAAATGAAAAAAAAAACATTCTTTTAAATCTGATCATTCTATGTTTGTAAACTTTAAATCCTTTGAACTTGAATTTTTTGCTCTACTAGATTTTGAGATTTAATTATTTATGGTAGAGAATTGAGTTGAAAAACTAGAATACATATTTAAATAAAAAACATAGTGATTTTCAATCTTTAAAAACATGTCAAATTAAAATATAAGATAAAGAAAAAATTAAGTTGTTCATGTATAGTTCTAAAATGGAATTGAAATATATTAATTCTAATGGTGAGAATGTTGTAGCAAATAATGTTCACCATATAAACCAGTTTTTTATTTGAAAAATTGAGCTTGAAATCAAATTGAGTGCACTATTTTTCATAAAGTTGCCTTAATTGCCTGCAAATTAGATTGAGAATCTTTCTAAAAAAATCTTTGGTTTTTAACTAATGAGACAATACCAGTAGACAAGAGTAATTTGATGTATCATTAATTTAAAGTTGTGTATTAAAGATATTTATTAGAGAAAAACTAGGCAATGTTTTGAAGATATTAAAGATTATGATCGATACTTAATGAAAACAAGATGTCAAATTGCCAAATCACATTTTCAAATTTGATAAGTCTACATACCTAAAGAAAGTCAAGATGTAAAATTGACATATCTCATATTCAAATTTGACAAGTCTAAAATTCTTGAAAATGACACCTATTCGTTTAGGAATTTAATAATTTTGAATCACAACCTTGGTATTAGGATGTATTTGATTTTTTGGGATTAATACAATCTATTATAGGATTCAATACTTCTATTCTTGGCTCTAGACTATATAACAAACTTTGTGACAACATTAGCTATTACCAATTTGAACTATTTTAGGTCCAAATTGCTTTAGTAGTAATAAACCCATTCAAACTATTCAAGACTTTCACTTGCATCAACCAGTTTGCATTACCAATCAACACACTGTATCATTTGATTGTATCATCACTTTTCAGTGCACCTGTCTAGCCAAGCTTGGGTATTACCATTCACATCAAATATCGTTTCTGAAAATGAACTAAAATATGATGATTTAAATTACAAATTAGATTTCAAATTGCCATGCCTCATTTTCAAATTTGACAAGTTTAAATACTAATGAAAGTCAAATGTCTCATTGAGACGTCACATTTTTAAATTTGACTAGTCTAAAATTCTTAGAAATGATACACCTACTTATCTAGGAATATGATGATTTTGGCTAGCTACCTTGGAAATAATGCAATCAAGTATGAGGTTTCGAAAAGTCTTGTGATTGTTGACTCTAAACCAAATAAGACATTGAACATGAGTAATTTCAACTTAGCACTTATCCAAAATACACATAATATAGATACTTGTTAGAAGAAAACCAAACAATGTTTTGAAAATGTCAAAAATTATAATAGAGCTAATGAAAACAAGACCTCAAATTGCCATGTTGCATTTTTAAATTTGATAAGTCTACATACTTCATGAAATTCAAATGTCTAATTGACATCTTTTGTTTTCAATTTGACAAGTCTAGAAATCTTGGATGTTGAAGTCCATCATTATGAAGAATGTCTTTGGTATGTCTAATTTAATTATAAAGTATGATTATTGAAATAGTGGCATTTTAAAGCTATAAAATATTATAACATTGCATAATTAATCTTTTTCTAACATATTTTTTTTGCATCTATACCAATTACTTCATGAGTTCAACCAATCAAGCAATGACATTTGCCACTTGTATTCAAAACAAAAATCTGAGTTTTTTTGCACTATTAGAGTGACCTATTATATATACAAGCAGAACTTTTCTTAGTGCATCTTTACTTAGTGCATAATTCGCAATAAGAGAGTTTGTAAAGAGTAGGTGGGTTTGAGCATGATTCAAGATGGAAAGTTTCTAGACAATAGATGGCCTCTCTAAATGTATAAACCTCACTTTAGTACATAAACCCCACACCATGCACTGAGTGTATGTAAATATTCACTGTTTTAGGTTTCATTATTATTATTATTATTATTATTTATTAGTTTGGATTCTTCATCTCATTTTGTTTACTTTCATATATCTAGTTTTTAATCTTATCTATAATATCTATTAGGAGAGTGAACAGAACATTCTTGAACTTCAAGCAAGGAACTCTTGCTTCCCACAAATCAAGGCTCCTTTCACCTCTGTAAATCTAAAATTGCAAACTTGGCCAACGAATTGTGGGCCACTGTGACACGACCCCAGCCCTCCCTGTATTTTCAATAATGTTATAAAAACTTTGGGTCAATATTTCACCATTACTTAGCAACTTCGTGCTCCCTAATATCTTCCACAGTTCCAAGATAAAACAAGCTTCCAAAGTTCCAAATTCTCCTTTGCAATGGAGAATTCAATATCCTGAAGTTTCAAACTCTCATGTGGCAGTGGCGACTAGAGAATCACAGAACAAATAACTCCATCGAAGGTAAAATTTTATGAGAGGATGACGAAATTACATTTCCAGTGTAGAAAAGATTCAACGCTAAGTCAGGCCAGTACGTTTTACATTGAAATCTGTAAGGAAGACATGTTTCAGACCAAAAAGTATCTCAGTACAAGGAGCATCACTTCACTTCTCTGCAGCTTGATTGGATTTCTTTTGTCGTTTCTTCGGTCTACTTTCTTGCCTCCTCTCTGCCAGTTTCATTCTAATATCCAAAACCTTCTTGCTCGCATCTTGGAACATTGCATCTGACCGCATTGCAAGCATATTCTGTACAACAGTAAAAAGAAAAGAGCTCCATCAGTTCATCAAATGTATCAGAACGACACATTTACTCCAGTAACGCAGACCCGCAGACCTCTCTAATACGACCTTTAAATTGACAAACTTGAAGAATACACTGCACACTTGTCAAACCATCATTGGCTGTAGCACACTTGCCACACATTTAAACTATTTCTGAGTCATTATTTGAGACCTAAACAGTCAGACTAAAGAGGTCAGGGTGTACTATCCCAGCATTACAAATCAATGGTGTGAAGACACCATCCAATATTTAACAAAAAACTAGGCGTGTACTTCAGACATGCCACAAGTACGTTGATCCCAGAGTAAGAAGTGCACCTGTACAAGCCCCATGCCAGCTGAATTGTATCCAAGGACATCCTTCAATTTCTGCATAGAAATCTCATTCAATTCAGTCTCGCATAAACAACAAAATTCTGGATTAAAATTTTTTTGTAGAGGGAAAATGATGACAGACCTGTACACCAGCATGAATTACAGGATGAAGAGAGGTTAAGGTGGCGCGGGCTGATGAAGTGGCAGTGAGCTGTGAATGGTGGATTCTAATAAGCATAACAACAACTCGACATACAAGCTCCACCTGCCAAAACCATTTGCCAGAGATTCAATAAATCTGAATTATATTTCTCACAATATAACCATTAAATCGGTCATTCTAAAACCACGAATCGTATAGAGCTTAAGCTGCACACTCTCATACCTGAGAGCCTGAACCAATCCATCCTTGCGTGTAGGTCAGCAACTTCAATGCATCGCTGAACGGTAACGACTGTCCATCAAATCAAGTCAGCTTCAGTGGAGCATACTGGAGAGGTAGTGCAATGAAGGAATTGCATTACTTGCAATCTCAAAAACAATTTCAAACTATCAGGCTGTTCCGTATAGGACATCAACTTCAAATAGATAAATATATTTCAACTATGCATATACCACAGCATACCAGAAGTGCTTGTTCAAGGTCACTTGGCCGAACGCTTGAAATGGCTCGCAGAACGTAGGCTTCAGGAGACAGTCCCAACATTAACACATTGGGTTGAAATGTATCTTCTTTACCATTATTGGACTCCTGCAACACATACCATAATACATTATCAGCTCCCACACGATGCAATTATAGCTACATCAACAATATATCCAGAGATTTCACAAAGATTATCACTTCAAGAAAACCCTGACAGTATTAGTTCATCTAGATTAGCCTACATTAGCAGCTTCATTCATAGTACAAACAGTCCTTGTCATGTTCAAAGCTTTAACCCCTTCGTGTCCAAATGGTCAAAAGTGTCTGCTTCCATATCAATAGGCGTTGAGACAAATCAATTAGAAAGCTTCACGGATGTACCAATAGAAAGAAGAACCATAGCCTACATTATTGAACGAAGAATTCTGTTTTGAAAGAAGATAATCGACTGTTGGCTTCCAAAGTGGAGCTTCAATTTTTGGCTTGGGCACTTTCGGGGGGCTAACACGGTGTCTAAAGCGAAAGCTCAAATTCTCCAAGGTAACAAAAATTTGGCAGAGTTAAGACACACAAGACATGAGTGCACACCTTATGAAGACGTAATCGTTCAATTTCAGAGTCGGCCATGTCCACCGCTTCGATGATAGAATCAGCGGCAGACAGAGTTTCCTGAGTACGCTTGCTACCAACTTCCACACCAAGCTCAGGTCCTTCATCTCTATTATTATCTGTTGCCTCAAACATGGTCTCCAGCCTCTTTTCTCTTTCTTCCTACACAAAACAATAGCCAACAAATTCAGCTTCTAACTGATCAGGCAAAGTGCTCCACAGTTTTCGGAATAAGCAAATGCATCGATCATGACACGAACTATTCAGCATTACGAATGACCCCCCAAAACAATAGTCTGTAAGGAAAAGGGCTCCAATAAGCCATCGCTCCTAAATTTTTTACGCCCGATAATAAGTTTCAAGAAAGAGTATCGGTTTTGATCGTGTCTGAACATTCTTGGATTGTGGCACTAGTTCTAGAGAGCGAGAAATTGCAGAGCAAACCTCAATAAAAAAGGGTTCCTCCGTGCGGTCCCACCGTCTAATTGAACGATCATGGGAACCAGTAACCAAAAAGTCACCATGAGGACTGACAGCGAGACACCACACTTCCGCATGATGCCCTTCCAGTGTGAGCAGAAGTTCAAATTTATCTGCGTCCCAGTACTTCACAACTCCATCTTTTCCAACACTGAACATGTAGTGTGTCTTTGGCACAAATTGAACTGCCATTACACTGCCAAAAAAGGGGTATAAGAGGCTAATATAAGGCAATTTCACTTTATGGATTCTGCGTACTCCAGCATAAATAACACAAAAGATGTTTAATGCTAGCATCTATCTCTTGGTAAACGCAAAGCAATCAACTTAACCTTGACAACTACTTAGTCTACGCAGTCCTCAAGCGCCCCTACCGTCCTACCTTGAGTGATTCTAATGCAGCTTTTGCTCATATTTACAATTCAACTAAGAGAATGGTCGGTTAAGAATGCAAAACCTGTCACCGTGAGCAAAGAGAGATTTCCTGCAATCACCAAAATCCATGCCCCAGATCTTGACATTCTTATCAGCAGATCCACTGGCAAGTAAGGCCCCATCTGAAGAAATGTCCATCGATAGAACTGGTAGCTTGTGGCCATAGAGTGACACAAAAAACTTCAAAGTATCTGTAAAAAATATCTGCAGTTCACGAAGCCAAAACAAAATTTAATTTATATTAAAATATTTGAAGTACTACCATTCCCCACGTGATAAAGGAGCAAAGAAACAGAGCAGATATATAACCCTAAGATACTAAAATGGTCATGTTTCTATGGGGTCTTTGAGCAAGATAAAAATATGAGAAGTGAGACCAATACAACCCAATCTAGTACCTTAATTGTAGAGTCAAGAAGAGCAACAGCAATGTATCTAGCATCAGGACTGATGCGCACACACAGTACGTCATCTGCCATTTGCAATGTCCGAGTGTTGCGTATATTCAACTGCTTAATTCCGACCTGCTTAAAAACACCGTATTAGACTTAAGAGACTAGCTAAAAATACTAGCTAAAAATAAAGAATTTTGTAAGTTCATCCGAGCATCAACACAAAGCAGAAAATTCGAGATAAATATGGCACTCACCTTGTCACCCCCTTGCACGAGCTCGTAGTCCCAGAATTTAACATTCTTGTCAGCACTGCCACTAACGAAACCCGAACCATCTGGCATGGGTGCTAGTGACCATACAGCACCCCCATGGGCTTCCAAGACTTGAGTCCGTTCAGCACCTGCTATGTCGAAAATCTCTATGCCACCAACCTTGGTACCTAAGATAGCTTGTCGATTTCCGGGGACAATTGTGCCAGAGAGACCATAACCAGACTCTATCGTTCGAAGACAAACACCTGATCTAGGATTCCAGATTTTAACCGCATTGTGACTTGCAGTCATGAGGGTCGTACTATCAGCGCTCAATGATGCCACTCGTACATCCGACCGATGACCGGAAAGTTCAATAGAATGCACTCGAGAAGTGGATTCCTCTTGGACCTCATAAACTTCTAAGCTGTTATTATGGAGCGCTAAGCCAATAGATCCTAAAGTGCCTTTCCTGGGCTCCGCGGGAGAAAACGAAAAGGATGAAATCTTTTGTTTTAACCTAATTGTTTGTAGCAACTGAAACTCGTCTGAGGCTGATAGGCTTTCAGTAACATCGGCCATATCTTCGTCAGGTTGGTTTTCCACTGGCTCTCCTTTCTTAGCAGCTTTCTCTCGGCTACGTTTCTTTCGCCGTTTGGCTTTCTTTAAAGCTTCAGACTCATCACGAACCCGATATAAATCAATCGTTTTGCCAGCAGCTTGGCACCCTAGTAGGGAACCATTGTGATTGAACTTCAAAACTGACACCCGATCTGTGCTCTGACGCTTTATACTCCCCAGAGGAATCAAAATGTCCCACTTGCTTCTCGGTGCCTCTTTAGTTTCACCGTTAGGAATCTCTGGAAGCTCGGTTTCCTCGGACACCGCGTGCACCTCCTTTTGCGCATCCTGAATATTTACGCATGCTCTATTCAACGCTCAATTCATGCTCTATTCAACGCAAAACTCCATACTTAAAAAGTAGAAATCCATAAAGTTTTAGAGTCGTATACGGCTCGCACACTCTCTAGGAAAGAATCAGGAACACTAAATTATTGAAGAGCTGGCCCGCTAGGGAAGCAGTTTATTCCACTGCCTGGCAATCATTACACAAAAGCCCACATGCAAACCAAAGACAACAGTAGATGAAAGGCATAAAATAAAAATGCCGTATGTGCCAAGAAAAAGAAAAAAAGGCACTAAATAATTCTAAAGTGGGTCACACCCGCCCCTTGCGAACATAACATGAGCTGAAGATTGTGCACAACAAGGATCTGGATTCCTTTTCTTGGTTCACTTTCCTTGATTCCAAGGGTGTTCAGGCAGAACGTTATGCTGTTTTCAAGAGTATAATACCAGAGCATTCACAAGTGCCAATACAACCTACCTCATTCTTAGTGATTGTAAACACTCGAAGCTCAGCATCTGCCGATCCTGTGACAAGATGACGTTCCAAGGGGTCGACATCCAAAGCCCAGACTGCACTGCGATGACTCACAATCCTTTGAACACAGCTTTGAGTGTCCAAATCCCACACACGAACGTGCGTGTCCTTGCAACTGCTCACAAGTTTCTTGGTCGTCTCCAAGAAAACGAGATCCGTCACCTGTCCATTAAGCTCCAGACAATTCTTTTAGCAATAATACACGAGCTAGGCAGAACCATACTACTCATAATACAATATGCCATGAATTCATTGCACGAATGGCTGCAAATGTAGAGACCTGGTCACGGTGACCTTTCAAACGGTAGAGACCAGTCTCCGCCACAGCATCCCACACAATGATGTCTGTGTCCGTGCTCCCGGAAGCCAACAAAGCCCCGGTCTTGTTGAACGCCATAGCTGTGACAGCCCCTTTGTGTCCCGTAAGAACCATCTCGCAAGTGCCTTTGACAGTATCCCAAACGCGAATCGTCCCATCCTTGTATCCCACAGCGACCTACACCGGAAGTGATGCTGTGAGTGACTAGCGATGGACAAGTGTCCAGAATGCATTCATTGTACAAGGACTGAGAAGGAACCTGAAGAATAGGTTGATGAAAGGAAGGAAAACACCAATGCCTCTGAAGACCTGACCTAACCCCAATCTGTAATTGGAAATTACGAATTTTGGAGAAGTTTGACAAGAAAGACAGATAAGAAACAGCTAGAGCTAAATACCCCATCCAAAGAAGTCATTAATTAAAAACCGCAATCTCACAAACTAGTTCATTGTGTAAAGCTTAGAGTGCAAAGCAATAGGCTTCACTCATAGAGAATCTCATACTTCGTTCATTGTACAAAGACTGAGAAGAATAACCTGAGGAATAGGTTGATGAAAAGAAGAAAGAAAAGGATGCTTCTGAAAAACTATCCTCACCGAAACCATGAACAATTCAGCACTGGAAATCAAGGCAGACGACGAGAGACGAACAGCAAGAGCTAAATACCCCATCTGAAGAAGCCTCTGATGAAACAGCAGTCTCACAAACACAATGATTCTGCAGATCTTGTTTAGCAAACGTTTTAGACTCCACTCATTGAGTTTTTCTCTCTGGGTGCAAGGAAAGATAACAGGGTTTACGGTTCACTAAGAGAGCAAATGCTTGGCGACCATCACTTCCCTTGTTTTCTCATTCAAACCGAGTACAATTCATCTCTCACCAATAATAAAACATAGAGACTTCTGTGAGACTTCTCACAAACTCAAAACCTATTGTACAAAGCAGTAGACTGCACTCAAAATCGTCGGAAGAATTGAAGAGTTTAGGGTTTAGGATTCAATAGAACAGTCGTTCCAAAAACCACGAATTCACTCACCAATGAAGCCGATGAAGGCACAGACGCGACGGCCGTGACAGCGGGACGCTGCGCTTCTCCGGAAGGCACAAGCTGGTTGACGCACCGCCCTTGCTTCACATTCCACACAAGAAACTGCTCCAACGCGCCGGCCAGCAGCAATTTGCCCGACTGGTCGAAGCACACGCGCGCCTCGCCCGAGGCCACCAAGCCGAAGGCAGCGGCCTCCTCATAGCGGAGATACGCCTTCACCATCGCTGCGAGGGAGAAGAAGGTCTGAACACTGGGAAAACGACGGGGACCTTAAACCCTAAACCCTCCTGAGACCCTCCTGATCGCCATGGCTGCAGAACCGCTGCAACTACGAAGCCCAGACGCCTTTGTGATCCTTAAACCCTAAACCCTGTAACCCTGTTGAGATCTCGAACATGTAAGGAAAATGAAGATTACAGAGACTCCAAAACACGAATGACGGTAGCTGCCGCGGTCTGCCGCGGTCTGCCGCTGGGGTTTAAGCCTATGGCTGCGGAAGTGCGGATGGATGCTGAATTAGAGCGGGCAGGTGCAAAAATTTGAATCAAAAGCATGCCCGAGACACAACCTCAGTACCAGCTGATACGGAGTAATGATGTTTAGCGCTACCTGCACTAATTGAGTTTAAAATGCTAGAAGTTTTTACTATCGATGAAACATAGGAACCTAAATATTTCTAATTATTTGATGTGACTTGGATATCTTTGGAATTTTTTTGGATTTATATATGGAATTTGGAACTCTAAATCTGGTAAATGGAGTAGTTGTGAAATTTAAAACTGATCTCTCTAAAATAGGAGGCAAATTCACACATATATCCACCACTGACATTAAAAGTAGTGGAGTCTTTGCACATGAACTTTTTGATCAAGTGTGTTTTAGTATAAGAAAACTTGCACAAAAAGGTAGAAGCTAACTATGTAGAGAAGTTCAAAAATTGTCTTGACTATATGTTTGTGAGTTTTGTTGGTTTAAACATCAATATATTGAACTAAGATTAATTAAGTCGGGGGGGGGGGGGAGAGAAGGGCACTTAGTTCTACTACAACAAACCATGCACGAACAAGTGGTTTCTAATAAACTATAATTTCAATCTAAAATTTTGAGCATTGACTATAGGTTTCTATTGCCAAAATTTTCAACTCAAATAAAATATGAAATGATTTCTAGAAGAGGTTGAAAATGAACTAAAATGGCATGTTTTTCAACTCAAATAATTATAGAGAACACATTTAGATGACCATTGAATCAATATTCAACTCAAAATGAGCTTTCAATAGAGAGTTATATTTCAAAAAAATTGTTTATTTTTTAGACAATTTTTTCTTATATAATATAGGGTGTGAAAGTTATTTTTTTAGTTCTACAGTGTATCATTTTACTTCAAATTTTTTTAACTAATTATTATTAACAAACAAAAATGTCAATAATCCAAAACATAAACTTTTAAAGTAGAAAAATCTATTCATATTTTTTATATTTTGTTTTATTTAATTTTGAAAAAATATATAGGGGGCCCAAAGTTTTGTTCGCACGTGGTTTCTAATGGACACTCTAAGTGAACTCCCCAAGAATTAAGTCAATAGAAAATATCCATTATATATTGTTTAAATCTAAAGGAAAATAGACCAGGGGGGGCACTATGGAAAGCATCTTTGGGGGGGTACAATGTAAATCATCATCTACTTGAAAAACAAACTCATTGGAGGTCAAACTATTGTACAAGACTTTCTCTTTTGGTACAAAATTTTGAGGATGAACATCTATACTTTTGTCTTGCATGCAAGGATTTTTTGTCATCTAGTTGACATTTATATTTATAAGATTAAAAAGTCATCTCTAAATTTTTGTTTTCAAAATTAATATAAATTTGTTTCTTGAAATCTTTTTTCCCAAATTTTGAGTGTAATTATCTTGCTCACTACTAACTATTTTAAAGTTTCTCTTGAGTGAAAACAACAATGTTCATCATATAACCATTCAATCTTGGATAGAAGTCTCTTTCATCTACATCACTTTTTACTTCACTCATTCTATTTTGAATAATTCATTTATTTTTAATGATATGGATTTCAAGATCTGATAGCAATAGCAACAATTGTCCTTGGACCATGTAAACGATTTAAAAAATAAATCCTCCCACTAAAATTTGTCTTATTTGCCAAAATTGCGTATAAGGTGGAAACACCCTAAACCGTCCCTGTACCCAATTCCGCCACCATGTACCAAAAGAGTACATTCTTACTACAAAAATGTGCACCCTTGGTACATCATGACGGAATTAGTTACAGGGACGGTTTAGGGTGTCTTCGGTTCACCTTACAAAATTAACTTATCATAAATGGAACCCGTCAGTCTTCGTGTACTCTACAGTACAACAAGGGGATCCAACTTAGCTGCTATTGGTTAATGCCACATCAGAACAATCGCTGGCACAAACACCAACCCGAACCCTCCACGTCACCTTCATCCACCTAATAACCAATCACCTCCGACGTCAGTCGTTATTACGACTTCCATCCTTCCTTCCTTTTGTTTCCCTCTGACCTAAAATCTCCGTCCTCGTGAGTTGCTTCCTTGGGCGCTCTCGCACGTCGTCACACACTTCGCCTGGGCCATGAGCTTGGCTTGCATCTCCTCCCAAATTTCCTCTTTTGCTCAGTTTTGGTAGATTGAGTTGCGAGCTTTCAGGCGCAGTTCGTCCGGGGGATGGAGGTGAAGAGGAGAGCCTGCTTAGATCGGTGACAGATTTGACCCTTGAAGTTGTGAATTCCTTCAGGGTGAGAGAGAGAGATGGAGCAGCAAGGAGGTGGACAGGCACATCTTCACCAGCATAATAATTATCAGAACCATCCATCGTCATCGCTGGAGACTTCGACGTTCGCGGATGGTTCTTCGCTTCCCTTGCTCCGTGCGCAGTCCGAAGGTTCGGCGCTTTTGCCTCCTCCTGCGTTTCATTCCCATGCTCATGACGGCCATGCTCATCACGAGTTTCATCAACATAATAATGCAGGTGCGCGCTTGCTATTTTTTTCTTCTTTCAATATGACCCCTGATCTGATCGCATTCAAGTGTAGTTCTTATTGAAGTATGCTGGAGTTTAGATTTTTTTGTGAAGCGGTAGCTGAAATTGTGTTCTGCGCTTGTTGACTTGGTCAACTTTTTCATTTTTGTTGCTATAGTTTTGGCGATGGTGATCACCAACCTAATTCGGGTGCGTGATTTAATTTAATCTAATGAAGCAAAAATTGACAATTGTGTTTTACTCTGACCCGATCGCATCCAACTGTAGCTCCTTTTTTGCAACTCGCTCAAACTCAGATTTGCTGTGAAAGTCGCAGCTGAAATTATTTGTTGACTTGGTGAAACTTTGGTTAAATAGTAGATAAGTCAAATCTCAAACCCTATAGAGCTGCGCGAGTTGATCACGTTCTTATAAATATACTATGGCCGCTAATCTACTAGTCTCTCCTTTTGTTGCATCATCTATTGCAATGGAACCTCGTTAATCTTACCACCAACATTTCACTATCTCTTAGTTTAATGTGTGACAAGTGTTGTAGATTCATTGATAGTGTGGTAAATGTGAGGAATACTACTGTCGAGAATTTCATGGTAATGAGATTCGAGTGTGTGTAGGAGGGTTTCCAATTGCGAATGGCGCTCCAGGCTTTGGGGCTCCTGGATTGCAGACAGCCCAGTCAATGCCGGTGATTCCGATGGGACCTCCACCTAGTGGAGGCGGAAGTGCATTACCAAGCTTTGGCACACCATCTCAATATGCAGGCCCTCCAGGTCCTCCGGTGTTCAGTAGCCCGCATCGGCCTGCTCCCCCTGATTTCAATGCACAGCGGCCTTCCAATTTTGCAGAGATTCCTCTGGCTGCGCATTCATCAGCTCCACCAGCTGATAACGGCTTTTCTCGGTCAGGAGTATTGGAAGAGGAGTTCGATGCGTACAGCTTGTCTGCGTCTGCGCCCTTCGTGTTATTTTCAGCTCAAAAGGTTTGCATGTCTAGGTTTTCATATCTGGGTTTGTTGACTATTTTTTGTAACAGAATTTTGTCATTAGTTTAGGGAATTCTTTCGTATTGTGCTGCTGACCTCGACACTTACAGCAACCAGGGACTTCACTTGGGTTTGTACAATTTTTCTGTTCATTCGTGTGCTTGCAGATCTGACATGATTATCTGCCTTACATGTTTGTTGTTCAGATATTAATTGAGAAGAAGCTCATGAATACGGCCAGCTTGGGATTCGGAGCTCTGATCTGTCCAGGAAGAGAGACAGAGCCAGGTCCACCTGTGATTATGCATGAGCCCTTCCGTTGTCACAATTGCGGTGCGTATGTTAATCAGCACAGCACTATTGCACCGAATACTGGGCATTGGAGCTGCACGTTCTGCAACAAATCTAATGACAGCAACGGCGAATACAGGGCTCCCAGCATTGATGAACTGCGGAATTGGCCGGAACTTGCGACAAGCGTGGTTGATTACGTAGATTCAGGTATTTTCTTGGTCCTTTCGCACAACTAGTTCATTGGCTAGCATATTGATACACTATTCATTCAGTGTTTTTTTTGTCTTTCTTTAGCTCTCATCAGTTTTCTGTGGATGAAAGTTGGAGACCAGAATTTAAGGTCGTGATCTTTTTGCACTACATTACAACGAACTTGTTTCGAGGTGCGGTTCTCCTTTGTTGATTTTGAAGGATTGTGAATACAGGAACTCGACGTCCTGGATTCGTGTCAGTTTCCGAATCCAGTATGACTGCGCCAGTTGTGCTCCTGATTGACGATAGCCTTGATAAAGAACATTTGACGCAGTTGCAAGAGTCCCTACATACATTCTTAGATTCTCTATATCCAGGAACACGGATTGGAATTGTTACGTATGGAAGAACAGTATCTGTTTTTGACCTGTCAGAATCAGAGGTGGCTGCAGCAGATGTTCTACCTGGCGATTCTAGCTTAAGTCAAGAGCTGAAACAGATGCTTATATATGGAACAGGGGTGTATCTTGCTCCTGTTCATGCGTGTCTTGCTATTGCTCACAGCATTATCTCTTCTCTACGTCCATACCGAGGTGGTTCGGTCGAGTCGAAGAGAGAGCGATGCGTAGGAACGGCTGTTGAGGTGGTACTGGCTCTGATCCAAGGCCCAGCAACAGACCTCCCAGTGGGTACATCCAAGCGTTCGGGTGGAAGGAGTCGGGTGCTGCTCTGTGTTGGAGGGCCAACGACATTGGGCCCCGGATCGCTTCCTTTCTCTAATACCCACCCAAACTATGCTTACATGGAGAAAAAAGCTATCAAACACATGGAGCATCTGGGTCTGGAAGCACGTCGCTTGGACATTGCAGTGGATATTTTTTGTGCTGGAACTTGTCCTGTGCGGATTCCTACTTTGCAGCCTCTAGTTAATGCCTCGGGGGGTCTATTGGTACTGCACGATGATTTTGGGGACGTGTTTAGCACGAACTTGCAACGGGCAGTTCGGCGCTCTACAGGTTTCAGAGGGATTTTGGAGATTCGCTGTTCTGATGATGTGGCAGTGACTCGTGTGATAGGTAAGCTATTCGTCTGACTCTTATACTGCATGTAATTGTAGGGGTCATGGTTTTTCAGGTGGGGTTTTCATCAATTAGCTCCTCCGCATGTAAATGATGGTGTTATTGGGTGGAATGACAGGCCCAGGAGAGGAGGCCCGTGGAGATGCAAGTTCTGAACATTTTAGAAATGATACATCTACAGCTGTGCGCTTACTCAGTGTTGAAGATTGTCAAGCATTTGCAATTGTGATGGAATTGGAAGATGATTTAGAAGATAGTCATGTGTACTTCCAGATTGTTGCGAGATATACCAGTATGCATCAAGCAGAGGTGACTAGGGTTGTGACAGTACGGTTGCCGACGACAGATAGTGTGTCCAACTACTTGCAGAGTGTAGATGATGAGGTACTCTACTTATCGATCAGATTCTTTTGTTTCATATTTATTTTGTACCATTTTGATGTTCTTGCTAGCTGTACTTAGTCACTTCTGTTCTTTTATAAAGGAGATTCTTTGTGAACAGATAGAGCAATACTGGAACCTTTCATATGCCACAAACATCACGAGTCATGAATTTTATTTTGGTCGTGACGCTTATTCTCTGAATCTTTCATTTTTGTGGTAATAACGCAGGTGGCTGCAGTGCTAATAGCAAAGAGGACGGTATTGGAGGCAAAGACTGCACTAGATGCTGCTGACATGCGACAATCAGTAGATGAGAGAGTTAAAGACATAGCCTTGAAACTTGGAACTAACACTGCCAAGTCTAAGATTCGGCCATTTCCTTCAAGCCTTTCAAGATTGCCAGAACTTTTGTTTCACTTAAAGCGTGGGCCTTTATTGGGCAGCATCGTAGGCCATGAAGATGAGAGGGCTGTTTACAGGAATCTCTACTTGCAGGTATGCACGAGGTTTTATACTTCTACTTCGTCGTACTGCTGTGCTTCCTTATTGACGTTTCAAGTAAGGCTCGTGCTAGCCAGAAAGTTATTGAAGATGATGCAGACGATGAGATTGTTTTCATTTCTTCAATTTCGGTGGGCACCATTTGTTAGGTGTGTACCAGTACATCTCGATTGCATCTCACTGGTGATTTTGTCCCATCTTTAGGCACTTCGAGCTCTGGTCAGAACCGTAGTTCTTCTTGTGATAGTTGCCTATCTTTAACTGTGCAGGCTGGATTTGAGTTGTCATTGCGCATGATGGCCCCGAGGCTGCTCATGCATCGGGAGGCAGGCACATTCGAGGAGTTACCGGCTCATGACGTGGCTATGCAGTCGGACTCTGTAATTGTTTTGGATCATGGGACTGATGTCTTTATTTGGACGGTGAGTATTTCGCTTGTTGTGTGCGTCCTGGAGTAATTTCGTACTCGAAAGACCAAAACTTTTGGCTAACTCTAGAAATGTGTTTTAGATTCGTCTGTTTTTCTCCAGCTCTCGGACAGATCAACCAATTCTCCTTGTTCTTTCTTAGATCCTAGATACTTTTAGGAAGGTTGCCAAGCTGTTGATTTTCATGCTTTGGTGCCTGTAACTAGTCGTGCATTCATGAATAGACAATGTTTTTGTTTTCAAAGCTCGGATGAGTCACATATGAAAACGAGGTGGACTTTCGTGTTTGATTTCTACGTGTAGGGTTTGAAAGTTGTGGCGGATGAAGCTAAGAACGCAGAAGCACAAGCAGCTTGTCGTACTCTTGCCCAGGAACTCACCGAGCAGCGGTTTCCAGCTCCTCGGATGCTTTCATTTAAGGTCAAATATCTGACCCAAAGCTTGTTATTCTTTTGATATTTCACTGGATTATTATACATGTTTAAGAATGTTTGAAAATATCATTGTCATCACTAATGCGATATATTTTTTCTTCTTAATCTGTGAGCCCGTTGACATGAGCACTAAAAGTTTGTCCATAGTGTCTCTTGGGAATCTGACATTTTTTTTCACTTGAACAACTGGAATAGGAGGCAAGCTCTCAAGCCCGATACTTGCAGTCAAGATTGATACCCGCACACAAAGATCCTCCTTATGAACAGGTTTGTAAACCATTCTCAAATACTGATTTGTGGAACTCTCAACCATTCTGTGTATGAATTGTTTTAGTTCTTAGAGGTCCCTAGTGCACTATGTAAAAACACCATCCTAGAGCCACGTCATGTATTAAAATAGGGCTCCTTTTGTGTACACTGCATACTGTGGTATGAAGGTGTACTTGAATATGATACCATAGTCAAATACTTTAGTATCTTATTACGGATGAACAAGCGAAAACATGTGGCAAGAAAAGGCCTCTGGGATGTTTGAGGGTTAAAATGTAGCACCTGTGTCAGGTGATGATTGCGTTTTTTGTTTTGGTGCTTTTGTAAAGTGCTCTCAGGGTTTATGTTGTCCAACCATTTAGTAGTTGAAGACCGTAAGACGTAGAGACTCCATAACATTCAGTAGCCTTCAGAGAGCCTGCCTTTCCCTCTTTGGAGGCCTCATCCACGAAAAACATCCACCTGAGAATTAAAGTAAGTTTCAGTACCCAGCACCAAGATCGTGGCAGTAGATTTATGTACACTATTCTTTTTGCAAAACATTGAACCAGCCAAACAATTCAAATTGGGCCATCAAAATTCTTAAGATGATTTGCCGAGAATCTTGAAAACCCTATCCCAATGTCATTTAACCCTAAGTAGCTAACAAAAACAATTTTGATGGACCAATAAGGACATTTGTAGTACGGAAGGTTGGAGCTGTCATTTTTATATTGAAATCAATTGTCAATCATGATTCCTCAAAGGATATGGGATAATTTGAAAATGAGAGCTTGACCACTCATTGTCAAAATGTAAAAATCATGTTTGATGTAGAATTTTAGACCTCATTTAGTCATAGTAGAATAACTTTTTTCAGAATATTTTGGACAAGTAAAAGTTGTTAAATTAATTTAAATTTTATCTCCAAAAATCCGTTTGATATTTCAAGCCTCCAATCAAAAGTTATGGACAAAATTCAAAGAGGATGTTTGAAAATGTAAAAGAAAACGTCCCTTCCAACTCCTCTTTGAAATTTATCTATAACTTTTAATTGGAGGCTTGAAATATCAAACGGATTTTTGGATATGCAATTTAACTTGATGTTTTACCTTTTTTTAGTTCAAATTTTTCTGAAAAAAGTTATTCTACTATGACTAAATGAGGTCTGAAATTCTATTTTAAATACAATTCTTGTTTTAATTTGACTTAACTATGAGTGATTGAGCTCCTACTAATTTTAATTTATATGTCCCACATTCTTTGTTTTACCTCCTAACACCCCATATGTATATAAAGAGTTGTCTTATCATTGTAAAGTCGTGAATCATGAGTGGTTTTCAAAATGTTGTGAGGAAATTGCAACTTAGAGTTCAAAGTTGAATGCTTTTATCTTGAAAATTTTATTCAAAACATTTATTCTGTTGCTAACCTAGTTAAGTGCAATTTTTTTACTAACCCGGTTGAGTGCATTATTTTTTAGTAACCCAGCTTGGGTTAGCCTTGAGTGTTCTCTAGTTTGTTCACCAACCCCCTCTTTCTTGCTTGCTTCTGAACAGAGTTTGTCAGACAAATTTCGACGCGTGCCCCCATAGCTACTGATGGTGTGGAATATTCCACACCATTCTGTCAGGGGGAAGGCAGCCCTTCCCTCTGCTACTGAATGTTATGTCATCCTGTTCGTATTGTATAATTACTTTTGAGGAAACAATAATCTGGTAAATATTTTGGCTAAAAGATGAATAAATGGTCTTGAAAACCAAACTCTAAGCCTAATTACTGGTCTCACTCTTTTCCGTATTGAGAGGACTAGCCCGTATATGATTTGGCTGCATGTTCTAATAGTTTTTAACGAATCATGAATGTCAAATAAATTCAGATCAACAGTAATGAAATGGAATCTTAAAATATAATCATCATTTCGTTTCATGACTGACGAACAGATTGGGCCTCTATGGGGCACTGGACATTAACTTTTTCCAATAGTGACAAATGTTATTTTGGGCTACCAGGAGATTAACATCATGCTTACCTGTTGTTGTGGTCTCAGGAGGCTAGGTTTCCTCAGTTACGGGTCCTCACTGCAGAGCAAAGAGCACGTCTGAAGAGCAGTTTTGTGCCCACTGACGACCTGAGCTTCACAGAATGGATGAGACATATGAAGCTCACTCTTCAATGACCCAATGTACTATTTCCTTTCTTATTGACTCGTGTAAATGTCGAATTCATTCATCCTAATATTTACTATTCACAGATTAAACTTGTCTGTTGTCTATGATTCGTATGAGCTTTCATCATTTTTTCGATTCCACCTGGGGTAAACTCACTCTCTAGCATATGGAGGATGTATTCAGGCAAATAAAACAGGCTGTTACTTTGACAACAGTCGGTGGGGAATAAAAAAAATCGTGCAATTGATATGTGGATTGGGTGAGGAAAGCACAGCTTAACCAGTAACTTCGTCCTAAAGATTTGTGTGAACATTAACCTTGACACCTGCAATTCAGTGTGAACATTAACCCCTACACGCTAGAGGTACTGGATTTGGGTGTGGACAAAACTTTGAAGTGGAATAAAATCTTTCCAATTTACTTGTAGTGGTACTTTATTTATTGGGTGAACAATCCTCAAACACCAAATATTTGGAGCATCTAATATTTTTGAAAGAAATGTGTTTGTGGATTTTCTCTTCAGCTTTTGGGGGAAAGGGTATTCAATGCAAAATTGAAAGTTTTTGGAGATGAGTTTTGAATATACACAATCTCAAAAGATATCACATCAAGAATTCATGGAAGTATTTTCAAAGTAGATTTTGATTTTGAAAAAAATCTCCATTATTGAATGAATGAAATTGTTGGAATTTGTACAATTTCTTTCAAAATGGTGTATTGTTGCAAAATTTTGAATGTACATACCATCAAATAAAAATAAATTCATTCATAATATATGTATTCATGAATGTAAATGCCTTCATTGTGATGGTGAAAGTTATTAGTATACACTTCTCACCAATTTGTGCTATTAGTGAAGGTGTAAAATTTGTGTCACTTACAAATTAATGTTACTACAAAATTTCATTTTTTTAGAAATTGGTACAGTATAATTTAATTTTTTCCTATGCTAATTCAGTTATTTTGTATGAATTTGTAACTAGTAAATAAGCATCACGTATAGTAAGGAATAGGGCCAATAAGCATCATATCCTTTAATACAAATGCACATATTGGAGTTTTGAATGTACTGATGGTGAACATTATATTTTTAGAGTTCTACACATTTTAGCTTCCTTAATGGTCTAGAAAGCATGAAACTTGTTTTAGATGCTAGTTTTATTTATCTTGCAAGAGAAAATTATAGAAAAATGTTAAGGGATTTAGCTTGTTCAATAATGCAATTAGCTTATAAAGTGTTCCATATTCTTTATAGACCTCCTATCTTATTAGGAGATATTAGTTTATACAAATAGTCAATTTTTTATACATATAGTTTATACAAATAGTTTAGTTTTTTTTTCTTCTATTTTTAACTAATCAAAATATCAAGATATCTATTTTATTGAGATTTGACACTTTTCTAGTTCTACATGGAGAATTTTTCTATATTTTTCCTTCTTTGAGGTACTTTCTTCTCACAAGTATATACATTGGACATATTTTCAAAATTAATTTATTTTCTAATTTTAAACTAATCTAAAAAAAATCATGAATACTTTGCAAGGTGCAACAAATAGTACAAGTGTTTTTTGCAATCATCCATAGGTACTCAATGGACATAAGCTTAGTATAAAGAAATATGGCATATAATATTGTGTCTAGCAGCGTTTTCAATACTTGTGGAACTTTTTAAAATATATATTCAGAACTTCTTGTTTTGAATATAAATTTTTAACTTGTTAAATTTCAATCTTGTGCGAGTCCCATTAACCCAAAAGTGACAAAGGTGATAGAAAGTGTCCTCTGGTTTTCTTAGGGGCAAAAAACTTACACTTGTTGGCATCAATCCGGAAAATCTTCTGAGGCCCCATTCGGCATGTGGCCATGAGGGGAGGGGGGTAGAATTTTCCAATCAAGTTCATATACAAATGAATGTTTTGTATATTTAGTTTGTTTGTGAAAGACTTGGTTGAGTTTGGCATGGATTTTAGAGGGAGAATGTCCGCAACTAGGAATCCCTCCAAAGGCCTCTTGGTACCGAGAGTGTCACGACCCCTATCACGAATCTTGTCACAAAATCTGTCAAGTTTTCATCTTAGAGAAATATCATCCAATTATTTCGGCTGGCATTCACGATGAAACCTAGAGTGCTTCTGTGATATTCGTTATGAACATGTATCATTACCTCTTGCCCTATTTTTTATATGTGTCCCGCGGGGTCCAACCTGTGCATTGTTTGTTTTTTAAAGTTTGTTGAATCTCTTTAACCCCTAAAGGACCATTGTCCCTTCGGGAGACAAATGGGATTTCGGGCAAGTACCTGTGGGCTGAATTTTTGTCGTGATTTTTTGAATTTTTTTTGAAGATAAAAAAATTGATTAACTTTCTGGGAATATAATTTTTTTCACAATCGGTGCCCGGGAACAAAAGTTATGACCAAATAAGCTCAAAACAGAGGGCAGGGGGCAACAAAAAAATATTTGCATTTTTTTTTTTTTTTTTCTAATTTTTTTTCCTCATAGATTATATTTTTGTCTATCTGGAAAGCTTTGATTCATTTCATTTGGATTTGTTATGAGAAAGTTATGGACAATCTTGTTTTTCGGGCACTTAGAGCATCTTCCTGAAAAAATAACTTGTAGGATTCATTTCTGAATGCAATTTTTATAATTTAAAAAAAAAAAAAGTTCCACAAGGTTTAGTTTTTTTGCTAGAACAATCTCACCATTGGGATTAGTGCTTTTTAATTCCAAATAAAAGATATTAATATTTTAGATTTTCTTTCTATCTTGTACCTACTTCTACTTAACAATTTTTTTAATAATGAAAATTAAGTTTTTTTGGATTTTCTTTTTTCCCCTAGACTCTTAACTCAATTCTCCACTATAAAGGTTAAAAGCTCAAAACTCTGTAGTCCAAAACATTTAAGTTAAAAATGTTCAAAGTCATAAAATCTAGTCCCGCAATGTGCTGAAAAACTTGTTTTTTTTCACTTTAAACGCAGATATATTGCAATCTGTGCGGTCAAAAATTCTGAAATTTTTCCCACACATTTCCATACTAGTTAGGTATAAGATCCTACGGTTAGATATTGAAAAAAAACAATTTTCAATTTTTTTTACTCTTTGCTATAGAAATGACAGTTTTGAGTGTTTTTTGGCAGAAAAATGGCCTTCAGTTGGTCCTTTAGGGGTTGAAGATCTTGATTCAAACTTCCTTCTCATTTAAATCTCTTTCAATCTGTAAGAATGCATGCAACCAGGAAGTAGGTGGAGTTGGTTTGTTTTTGTAGAGTGAATGAATTCAAATCAACCGTTTAAGAAAAATCTTGATCCTTGATTTTATTCTTGATCTCTCCTACGAGGAAGTGGCCCGTCACATGGCTATGTGTGTATTTATTAATCTCAAGTCAAGGAATTAAAAAACAAGCATGCAAGTTTTGTATTTTAAAAAGCAATATTTTTTGGATGGTGCACTTAAGGCCCTACATCAGTTTAGGTTGGGTGGGGAAGTTTCCCCACAAGGAAGGACCTCTCTAGGGGCCTCTCAGTACCAAATGGGGCCCCGAGGGGTCCCTACTTGTGCAATTTTTTTAAAGTTTTTGTTTTTATGTCAACAATAACATCCAATGAACATAATAAACAACATAAAAACAGCTAGATGTCAAAATAGATGTCCAAAAAAATCCGTCATAAAAATACTGGGCATGTCAAAAAAAACATGGGTTTCTTCTAAAGTATGAAGTGCATTGTAGTCATGCTAGCAGTGGGTTCCGACTTGGAGAAAATTCTTCCTATATTAGTAGCCACATTGGGAGAATGAGACCGAGGGGTGCTTTTGAGGCTCAGAATCAAAAGCTGGTGGAAAAAATAATGCAATGCAGAACTGCTGATTTTTGTTACCAATGTAGCAAGAGAAGATGTAAATGTTCATCCCAAAACTGGCATTCGAGGTCAGTTCTTCCTTTGTCAATTGGACTTGTCCCATTCGTCGAAAAAGTTGCTAAGTCAAGTTCCTGCCAAAAATAGTTATTTTCCCGCCATTGCAGTCACCCTAAAGCAGTGTACCATGTCAAGAAGAAAGTATTCGCAAGTGATCTGTTGCATTTCCGAGTGACCCCCAATTTGTCGCATACATTGAAGTAAATGCACTACAACAAATTTCAATGCAATCTTTTTTGTGAGCACTCATTCTATCATTGGAATGCCACCTAACGAAGCAATTTTTCAAAGCTTCGGCGAAATTTAAAAAAATTAAAACATCTCTTCACAAGACACTATGACATCATTGGCAACACAATTTCCTAAAATTTTGTGCACTGCAGCTATATAAAGGGCCTCATGAAAAATTGTCCATAACCTGAAGCATACATGATTCCAACTGAAATTGCTCAAATCCCAAATTCGAGTGAATTGCGACGAAAGGAAATTTGCATCTGGTCGTATTTGACAAATACGATGGCCGTGATGATGGCGTACAAGAGGATCCTAAGGAACGTTGTCATGTTGTAAATTTGTTCATAGTATAAAAACATATTACAATATGTATTGTTGAGTAGCTTTATGGTGACACTATTTTGTTGAATAACTTCAAGATGACGTTTCGTGGAGGTATATGTCATCTATTTAAAAGGATGGCTTTGTTTTAGAGTTTCATTGAAGTCCATTAGTGATATTAGTTTTCCACTTTATAGTCAGAATGTCGAATTGGAGGGTTTTTTCAGAGTCCCAAGAGGAAGAAGTAGAATCGGAGCCTGGATTTGAATTTTCATTGTCACAACTACCGGATCAACCTCTTTTGCCACTAAGTCTTGCGCCACTTTATGAGCGTCCACAAGAAGAAGCTAGGCCTTCTCAACCACCAAAGCAACCTCGTGTGGAGCGGCGATGGCACGGGAATCTTCAGCGTGACGCTCGGGCACTGGTGATTTTGTTGCAGGTTGGATGTGTTGAGCCTGACAGTCGAGATGTGACATTTGAAGGATGTTTCAAAGGTCTCAATGTCGATCAATATTACTGCATGATGAAGCCTATTGAAGGAAGTCGTGGTCACCATCGTTGGTTAGAAGGGCCAGTGAATCTTTTAACGAAGGCGGGTCGTGTTGATTACATCGCTGTGACTATCAAGCGCATTCTTAAGTTCTTGCAGATGGAGTAAAATTAGTCTTGGAATTCTAGTTTTTTATCTCTAATAGGCATTGGTTTAATGTTAGTACTTCAATCCATATTTGAAGTATTTTGTTGAAACTATTTTGTTTGGTTATAGTTGTAGAAGGAAAGAATGGAAATAGTTTGGACTTTGAAGTGATTTTCCTTCTAAGTTAAAGATAAAGATATAGATGTGGGGCCAAATATGAAGGCCATTAGGTGTAAGTTGGCTTTAAGAAGGAGTTAAGGGTTGATGTACACTTGTTTAGGTGGGGCAAAAGGTGTTGGAAAAGGGGAGGAAAAGATGGACACTATTCATCTTCTCTCCCAATGTTGTTTTGGGGGAACCGAGTGTTTGGAAGCTCATTGTATATTGGGTTTTTGGAATTTGGTAATGAAAATTTGAGAAGTTGTTTATCATACTGTTAGCTTTCCAAATTGTTCTCTCTTGCTTTATTTGAAGTTGTGAGTTGAGATTTGTGCTTGTTTGAGTGGAGGGAGGTCTGCTGCCTCCTATGAAGAGGGGATGAGACTTCGACCGACCATAGAAAACAGACAGGTCCTTTGTTTAAAATGAAAATTTGATGGAGTGTAGTACATGTTGTTAGCTTTCTATAAAGCTATCATTCATTCAATTTAGAGCATTTATGAGTGAGTTGTGAGTGTAGGAGGGTGAGAGAGTCTCTTGTTTTTACCATCTATGGACCAAAACTTTGAGAGGTCATAGAAGTTGGACAGAGTTTCGGAATGACTTGAAAGTTGTAGGAGTGATAGGAAATTTTGTTATCTCTCAGAAAAGCTATCAATCTTTTAATTTGAAGAAGAAATGCAAAAGTTATGAGTATGGAAGCATAGGAAGGTCTGCTGCCTTCTTTTTTTGAGTGGAGTTTAGGTAGTTTGAGGGTGAAGTTGGAGTTCTTTTAGAGTTTTGAAGATATTTTTGAAGATGTGAAGGCTTAAAGACTTGAAGATGAAGATTTGAAGAGCTTTGAGGGTCTTTAGTGTGTTGTGGCTTGTGGTTCGTTTTCATTTCTGTTATTCCTAGCCGGATTTGGAGGCTAGTTGCAATTCAATTTCTGCATTGTAAACCTGTTGCAAACCGTGGTTATCCAGTATGCGCTCCTTTTCGTGTTTGTGGCGACGAAGTGGGGTTAATGGCCCACATGGTCGATCTTATTTGTTGTTCCCACCGGTGAAAGGCGCTTCCTGGTCACCGTGAGTTTGATTTTAGGAGCCAATCTATCGGACGGCCAACTTGTGGTTTGGCCGTCTCGTTTTACCCGTCTGAGGCCTTGTTTCTTATAACACACCCTTACCTTTGGCCCTATAGAACCACCACAGAATAGGTCAACGGAAGATTGAAGTGAAGATCAAGCGAAGATTGAAAAGAAGATTAAGTGAAGATTCAAGTTTTGTTACTTACCTTTCATCTACACTCACA
Source organism: Antitrichia curtipendula (assembly GCA_951230915.1). Lineage (NCBI taxonomy): Eukaryota > Viridiplantae > Streptophyta > Bryopsida > Hypnales > Leucodontaceae > Antitrichia > Antitrichia curtipendula. Next base: position 10,905,941 of record OX579642.1, on the reverse strand, counting down.
ACCTGCAGCCAGACACCTCGTGTGTTCCCTAAGCGCGCTCCTCTCTACCCGACAACGTTCAAGAGTTAACCCATTTTGAATTGAATGTAACTTTTTTTCTAATTTGAATTCTTTTTTCTTTCATGCAAACTCTAACCCTTCATCCGTTTCTAACAATTATTGATTCAAACCTTAAACCAATATCTTACAATTTTTTTCATCTACTTTATTATAGTTTCATTCAATTCTTTCATCCATTTTTTTGTCCACTTTCATCCATTTTTTCACTCTACAAGCATCAAATTCATGGGCCAATCCAAACCCACGGATTTAGGTATCCCTCCTCACAGTTATAGGATTCTGTTTTTTTCTAACTAAATTCTTGTTCCAAGCTCACTTTTCCTATTCTATTGATTAAGAAAACCTATTGAACGAGGAAAAGTGAGCTCAGAAGCAAATTGCATTCTCTGACTATTTACAAGTTGGAAAGGGGCAATTGAAGTGATAATTTACTCCCTCTATGTCACAAAAAAATTCCAAATTAAGCACAATTTTTGTCCCACTAAAAGCCTTTGTTTATTGATTTCGACTATTGAGTAAGCATTGGCCGTATTGAATGACCTCATGGGAGTTAGTGGCAAGCAATCAAGGAGCATTCTTCTCCTAGCAAGCTTGCCTTGCCTATATGAGGAGCCTTGCATTTGCTGCTTCTTCAAATAGTTGTGTTGGATTTGGTGACCACTTGGGCGCTATGCAAATTTGTTCATGAAAAGGGTTATATATTCTAGTAGTAGTATTTAGGTTGGGATCATATATTTCTACAGTCCCATTGTTGCCACCAACATGTAAATAATCATAAATGAAAATTTGGCAGCATTTATAAAATAATGCTTAAATATGATACTTTCCACATAGATTTTGGGTGCCTGAATAACAATGCCTAAGCTGGAGATTTTGTGTAGATATAGGGATGGGTTACTAGTTCTTCAATGTATGTATCACTGGCACAAGGACTAAAAATATAGTTAATCCCTCATGGAGAAGGTTTTTGAAGGTTTTTAATGGGACATAGGAAGTACATAAGTTCATTCTAGCAACTATAGTTAACATGGGTATATTGTAATGCTACAAAGTGGTTAATTCAAGTTTGAAGTAAGGTAAACCAGCCTATGACAGGCAGAATGACTGATTTGGTATGTTGCCATTAGCAAAATAAAATCAGATTTTTTTCTAGCAGAGACAACTTTGAGAAATGAAAGAAGCAGTTAAAAGTTTAGTTTTTGGACAAAGTAGGAATTTGTTATGAATTTTTTAAGTATTTTTCCAAAACAGTCTGGAGACTATCTGACATCAATAAAATATGTCTTCATGATGGTCATCTTACCACCTATTGCAGTCTTCAGATTTCCTAACACAACCACAAGAATTTTTAATGTGGCCATCACACAAAGTAATAAAAAAACAACTCTTTATGATGAGTTTACACTCACAATGTGTAAGTGTCCTATGACAGTCATTACTAATTCTATCACAATCACCTAATGCCCTAATGTGGGCCACTAACCAACCTAATTAAATTGTAGAAGCAAAAATCTGAAATGGACTGTAATGGGGGGGTTATGTAGATGTATGCATTAGACAGTTGGCCTGTCATGGGCTGGTTTACCTTAGTATTACTCCTTCATAGGATTTGTTGTGCAAAATTCAGCCTCCACTTCAAAGTAAAGGTGGGTACCCCTAAATGCGCCACTGCCCCTAAACCACCATCTTCATTCTGTGTACATCTTTGAAATCAATTATGTACCTAATTATGTGAAGAAATTGTTTTAGAACCAAACTTTAATTGCTCCTTCTTAACTTTTGCATACGGTATCCAAATGTTGTGTTCTGTAGTGCATAGGAACCTTCTTTCAAGTGCCAATGATTCAATTGCCAACAAGAAAATATGAAAAATTTGACCAGTCTAATATTAGTAAATAGACACAGGAGCAAAAAGTGGCGATTTGGGGGACCCGGCCACTGCGACGATCTCCGAATACATTAGTTTCACTCGTCTTGCCTAGACGCCTGTGGCCTGCAACTTATTAGGTTTCTACAAGTCCTAGTTTTTAGTGCTTTGGGCACTTGGATGTGGCAACATTGGGGCGATCTGAACGTTGCCAATTTAACAAATTTGACCATGATTTTGTGTCTGTTGTCAGCACCTTTTCATTAGTACCTTAAACCAAAAGGAAGGAGTTGGAATGATTGTTCAAATTCCATCCTAATGTTGCTGAAATGCAACTATGTTGTTGTATGCACCTGCTCCTGCTTGCGGCCAGAAGTTGCTCCAAGCGCACTCAGAAGTCTAAACTTGTAAAAAAAACTCCCTCATCAGGCAGCAAACAATCATCCAAATTGCTAGAATGAAATGAAAGCTATGAGTGGCAAAGCATAGTATACTGATAGAACAACATTCTGTAATCCCAGATTCTCCATTCACTGTACTGTCAAAATTAGCAGGTGAATAAACTTACCTTGAAATTCCACATTTTAATTAAGCTACCAGAAGAAATTCTGTATGCAAACCCACTTGTGAGTTGTGGAGTTGAGCTCTTATTTGCTGCCGATATTCTCTCTCCACGTTGCTTTTGGATCAATCTGTGGTGGTAACTTCAAGCTGCTCATAAAATGACAACAAATGCAATGATCCATAATACCAACTCTGGTATGTGTGGAAGTAATCGTGGCTAAGTTAGTCAGAAGAGGATTCCAACCTTAATCATTCTCGCTTCTCTTTTCAAACATTTGGATGAGCCAGATTCAGTTCCAAGGGGAGTTCTTAACCAAGTATATAAAACGAATTAACAAATATTTCTGGTAATGCTTTTGAGCCTCTCAACCATATGACTGTAGAAAGAACGTCAGATTCGTTACATTGGTGCACTGGTAAGAGCTCCGTCCTTGTGAGTACAGAATGTGAATTTGCACTGCTGCCAGGTTTGAAAACTAGGTCAGTCTGGTATCGATTTGCGGTCAAGGGGTCCGCCTTGAAAATTGCCCAAAGGTCGTGAATAATTTTCTGCCAATTTCATGAAACTGACAGCCTCAAGAGTTTCGAATTCAAGACCACTCTTAGAGTCTGTATATATGGTCAAGAATTCATATAGAAGACAGCCTCCTGATTGAGGTTTTTGGAGTTGGAATGGACCAAGAACTCTTCTACCAATTCGGCAGTTTCGCACTGGAATGGTCCCATTCGATACTTCGGCGTCACATCACAAGATCAATACACTTTAAAAGGGCTCTCTACAAGGAAACATAGCCCAACTCAAATCTCAGATCTATAGTCGACTTAGATTTTAGGGCTCCAAGGTGTTGATTTCAACTAAAATCATTCCCATTGAAAAACACTTGAAAGTCCTAACTCTCATCACTTGAATGTTCACGTGTTGACACCTTGAATTTCGCCAAAAGAATGATTAATACAAATGGAAACCTTTCCATGTGATCAAGATTATGAGTCGAGTGTGTCTCGTTTTTGAGACGGGAGACAGTTCGATTTTAGTACGTGTGGAGTTCGTCGACACATCAGACTAACGTAGTTCAGTCCATTTGCCATGATCTGCAGCTGGAAGCTTTTGTAGGCAAGATCGCGCAGATGTTGCCAGAGATTGGAAAGACGTGGGAATGGGAAAGGAAACTAAGGCAGCCTGACTGACTGTGATTGTGCAGCAGGAATTGCTGGAAGTATCCATCTCAAAGTGGATTGAAGTCTCACCCAGTCGTTGAAACTCAAGAGTGGTTTACACACAATTGCCTCAACAATATACAACAAGGCAATACGCTCCCCTTGATTTTATGTTTTTTAAAAGGCAGAAGGCAGGATTGCAGTTGCAAGAACGTTGAAAGATTTAACAAACAAATAAATTGTAGAAGCGATTGTACCAACACCATGCTCAAAAAAGGAAGTTAGGTTTCACACAGGTTGCAAGTCAGTGGTCTACTTTACCAATTATTTATTTCCATAAGCTCAATGCAGGATCGTTTTGCTGTCATGGCATGTTTTGATTGATTACAGAGAGCCAAATGAAGACTGTTAATGCTCATCGCTTGCTTGTGCAAAATTTCAACATGGTGGGTATCAAATAGAAAATTTAGAATGGAAATGGATGATCCTTTCTACAATATTTAGAATGCCAGTGCTCTTGCTTTGTTTCAGGACCATTGTGAGGTGACCATAGTTACGTTGTTATTAAGATCTTTGTTAACTTAATGTAAAATACAAGTGCAGCCTATGAGTTGCAGTGATTAGTGATTTACCGAGTGTGGATCCTTCTGTGGCAAGGAGTGATCACTTTAGTAAGTTAACTGCTAAAGAGGTTAATTCAGTAAGCTTAGAAGCAACCTCTTTACGAGTTTTTGGACATAGTTGTTCGATTCAAAGGCATGTTGTAAATGGTAATAGCTGCAACCTATGAGCACAGATAAAGCCCTCCGGGCACGTGACTTTGAAATTCTGTTGTAAATTCTGAATTGCTCAGAAAATTTCCAGAAAAATCCCAGTCACTGCTTCCACCGCATTTTTCTCTCCACCATTAAAATTTGGCCCTCTTCACATGCACTGATTTCCCTACAGGTGTCTATTTCTCCTTAAGTGCAGGCTTTATGAGCCTCCTACCTTACTACCAACCAATATTAACTTAGTAAGTGCGGATCCACCCAACATAATCTAAATGCAAAGGGGAGTTTTCATTGTTGTGGCATGTTTTGATTGGTTAAGCAATCAAAGAAGTCAAATGGCTCAAACCCTCCTACATTAAGATTAAGTCTGATGATTGCAAAGCAAGCCAAGTCATCAAAAATAATTGTAGGTCAATGTCAACTTTGTTGCCTGTGATTTGGCAAGGCCTAATTGGCAATTATTTTTAATAACTTAGCCTACTCTGCAGTTACCTAATCCAAAGACATCCTCCTACCACTGATAATGAACAATATTAAGATCAAGGTACATGTTTTGTTACCATAGACTATTTGTTTGAATTTTTATCAACACAAACATTCTTACAATCTGATCACCACACAACCAAAGTTTTTTTTTCATTTTTTATAAAGTGTCAATTTGGCAATATAAATTTGTAGTGGTGCTCCAAATTTTTGCATTCATTCACATTGTATTGAAAAATATCATATTAGCATATGTTCCATGTCTATAATTATGCTTTCATCCACAAGCTAGTGATTTCATCCAAAAAAATTATTTAATTTGAAGATTTTTTTCAAAAACTTCATAATCTTTGCCATTTTTAGCCAATTTTATTTTTTTGTAATCTAGAATTAGAAAGCCAAAAGAAAAGCCCTCCCCCCTCATATTGATAATGTGACTTTGTCTCTATGGTTTTTCAATTTTTGCTGTCTAAAATGTAAAATTTTTGTTGGCAACTTGCTCCCTTGATTCAGTGTACATTTTCCTCTATTAATGGAAATTATCCATGTGTTTAAAATATTATTAAAAATAAAATAAAAAATGCAAATAACATATTGCCTCATTTGTTTTAGGGAAGAATTAGAGATGAACAAAGTCAGTGCCATAAGATAGGACTAGTCTGGTCCTAACAACATCATTGACCATGTTGTTTTCTTTGTTTCAAGTTAATAGATTATCTTCAAGAGCTACTAGCTTGGAAGGCTCTAGGTAGTCATTGTTGGCACAAAAACTTGGATCCATTGAGTGCCAAGTTGGTCGCTATTGAAAATCAAGTGTTAAAATTGTGCGACACAAATTGATCATTAAACGATGGCGGACGCTACTTTGCTCTTGCAAGCGCTACTTTGTCTGAAGCAAGCTTGCCTCAAGTGATTAATCAATCCATAGTATTCCAGTTCAAATTAACTTAATTTAAACTTGGCAGTTAGCATCTTAGGCAATCTCTTCATTTTCAAGCCCCACATTTGGAACAAGGATCAAGTCTAGGTGGGGTTCACTTTATAAAATTAGGACTGGAGGAAAATTAGGATTTTTTCCATTCATCAAAACATGAACAAAGCTACAAGATGGCCAAGTTCTCCTATGTCGATTCTTTACTCAAGCATGCACCAACTTCGTCGTTGACGTCGGGGGACAACAGAGAATGAGCGATGAAGGGAGCTATAGAGGAAATTGAATCGGAGTTAGTGGCTATTGTCTCAAGCATGGGGAGGAATGCCAAGCATCATACAATTAAACCCACTCTTAGTGAGACTCTACTGCCAAGTTTTACCCATAGCGCCATTGGCTTCTTACTCTGTAATATTATCTTAGAAGTGCAAGTAGATCAAGAGCTAGTATGGAAGGAGTCGAAGAGGTTGAAGAAACATACACTGATTGCTTTTTTTGTAGGAAGGAAACAAGCTCCGGCAGTCTTATCACAATGGATTGCCAGAATTCAAAACCTCATAGGAGAGGGAGTTGGCCTTGGACGTGACCTAGGGAGGGGTTTCTTTGAAATCTATACAAAACAAAGCTTGGCAATACAGAAACTCTTGATGCTCACCCCCCATTAATTTAGATGGAGGACTTATATTATTCCATCATGGACTATCGACTTCAATACTGACATCCCCGCCAAACTCAAGACCCCAACATGGATTTTGGTCAAAAGAATTCCTAGGAATTCTACAAGGTGGCTACCCGGGGAGGTCACTTAGTGTATCTATAGTATACCACGTACGACTAAATGATCTTTTGACCTCCTATTTACTTTTTAATAAACTATAATTTTAGCCTACAATTTTGAGCATTGTTTAATCAAGACTATAAGATTCTATTGCCAAAATCTTCAATCCAAATAATACATGAAATGATTCTAGAAAAGGTTGAAAAATGAACTAAAATGACATGTTTTTCAACTCAAGTATTTATAGAGAACACATTTAGTCATTGTAGAAAGATTATGGGAGGTCATTGGATGGAACAAGAGCAACACTTCAAATTCGACGCAATGATTCTATATAGCCCTGCAATTTGATCACAATTGGAGAACTCAGTTTGTCGTCTCCAAAGCCCACATAGAAGAAAGAAAAATCATCACGGTAGACTACTCCAACTTTCTAATCAGGTGCAAATTGTATCAAGCAACGGACAACCTAGCAAAGGATTGCCCAAAATTTAGGGGAAGCAATGTGTCTACAGACAAGAGCCACAGAAAAGATCTAGATATGCAAAATTCAATCATATTGATAATTCCTCAGATATGGCAAGCAACTCCCACTACAAGAAAATGGGGTATAAATGACTTGTCCACAATGACTGCACTGACAACAATGATTGCAAAATGACTATTTTGCAGCCATTGTTGTCGGTGCAGTCATTGTGGACAAGTCATTTATACCCCTATTTTCTTATAGTGTCCTCAAACTATACAAATCTTGAAAAACAAAACGAGACAGGATGGGAATTAATAATAAGAGAAGAAAATTCCGCAAGGCAACCAATAAATCCACCTACACGCAAGGAGGCCCTACTTGGGAAGGAGAAACAAAGAAAGCACTAGCAAAGACTTGGAGCCCTTATAGAACATTCAAGGAGCTCATCAAGTGCTTCCTTAGCGAAAAAACACGTTGCTAACCATGGAGCCATAGGCCCCCCAATTGCCATATGGAAGTAGACCAGAAGGGCAAATACCAACCTCCAATTAGGCAAAGAGAGGCTACCAAAAGATTCTCAGACATGCCCTCACAAATTCATGATGCCATCTCGACCCTCCAACCAACCTCTTCTCATACAGAAGATTGCATGGCAGAAGAAGACACCCCGATGGACATATATGAGGCGATTGAAGTAAGACCAAGCCAAGTGCCAAGTTGTCCTCCAATTGGGGAATGTCTAACCAAACTATTCAATCCCCAAGGAGCGATCAAGAAGACACTTTGACAGTGGAGCCTCCATATCTCTACCACCCCTTGCCATAGGACTCAAATCCTTTGCCACCCAAGGGGTAGAACTCTCCTTTGACCTAAACAGAACAGCAACCAACTCAATCTCACTTGCCCCTACAATCAGCAAGGGCAACATCTCTAAGGTTCACCCGTCGCTCCTCCAAGTAACAATTCTCCCTCCCTCCCCAATTCAAAATGGCCCATCTATGCTACGTAGCACAGTTGTGGCCACCATCTTAGAGCACTTGTACTCTAAATTTTTTGATTGGTGGGAGAGATAAAGGCAAACCAGGCATTACACCTCAACTTAGGAACTTCACCCTGAACCAATTGAAGATCCATTACCTTGCTCAATACCACTTACAAGATTTTTGCAAAAATTCTGCAACTACGCCTACAACCCCGTCCTTATGGAGATCATAGATGTGGACCAATCAACATTCTTGCCTCTTAGGTTCATCCTAGATAACATCATGTTAATCCACAAAACTATAGCCTAGGCAAAATATTCAAAACATTTCATGATCTTCCTAAAACTAGACTTCTCCAAGGCCTTCAACATTATAGACTTGACCTTCTTCACAAAGGCAATGATAGCATTCAGCTTCCCCCAAAGTTTCATTTCCATGACCGAGATGTTGATGCTCGACGCCCAAGCCTCATCAAGGTGAACAAAGCATTGTCGAGTAGAGAGGCCTTGCCTTGGGAAAGTGCCGAGCTTCTGGCTGCAAGTAGACTTAGCCGGGAAATAAAGGGACCCGTGATTTAGCAAATATATATGAGCATGCTCACAAAATCTTCATAATCCCTCATAAAGTCTTCATATAACATCACATGTTTGTACAAAGTAGTTGGAGTTGCTCAAAAGTCGCATAAGTTTCCTTCTAGGAAAGTCCCGCCACTAATATGAGTGCCACAGCCGCTCCAAAACTCCAAATTGAGAATGAAACATCTCTCTGAAAAGCTAACAACAATATCTACAAACCCTTCAAAAATTAAACTTAAACTATCATAATGTTCGACTTTTATAGTCGGTCGAAGTTTGCTCTCTTCAACTCCAAGGTAGCTCACCACTACTCTTCTCCTAAGATCATAACTCTCACATAAAAACTTCAAATTGATCTTGTAATGTCTCTATAGAAATCTAACACAATAATCTACACAAATAATAAATTTCAACTCAAAAAAAGATATTGTCCGACTTTTATAGTCGGTCAAAATTAACTCTCTCCATTTCGAAGGCAGCTCATCACTACTCTTCTTTTAAACCCATAACTCTCACATAAAAACTTCAAACTGATCGTGTAATGTCTCTATAGAAAGCTAACATGCTAATATAAACACCTCCCAAATTTCAACACAAAATAAGATACTGTCCGACTCTTACAGCCGTTCAAAGTTTTCTTTCATCAAATCAAAGGCAGCCTCTCACTACTTCGCCTCTAACCCTATAACTTTTGCATCTTACCTCCAAATTAAGAGAATAATATCTTTTTAGAAAGCTAACATCTAAATACACATTTTCACAAAATCTTAAAGCAAAAAAACTTCTCACTCAAAAGTTATGAGCCCTCAAAAATTCTGTCCTCTAACTCCATGACAATTATCCTTTTTTCATTCCATCAAGCATAACTTCCACACAAAAACTCCAAATTGAGCGAGTGATAGGTTTTTGAAAACCTCAAAACCAGATAAACAAGCTCACAAAATTTCATAACAAAAACTCTTCTGTACAAAATGCTATGTCTCTCCAAAGTTTCGGTTCTCCTTTAGCAAACTAAGAGGAGGAAAAAGAAGGCCCTCCACTTATCTTCCACCTCACCCCCCCCATCCCCTCCACCTAAGCAATTTGCCACATGCCACAAAAGGTCACATGGATCACAATTTGTCCATTGACCACCCCTTTTTCCCCATAACTCTATTCTTATCTCCTACGTGGCAACTACATGGCCTTCAAATCTCTTTTAAAATCCAAAAGAAAGATAAAACAATCTTTATCCTTCCATTTAACAATTTTTAAAATCTACAAATAAAGTTTAAAATGCTTTGAACTAAAGAAATAAAAGAACTAATGCCTAATGGTTGTCTAATAGAGGTAAAAAAGGTAGAATCTTCTCCATGTGAATCTTTAGACTCTCCAAAAAAACCTCTAATTTGACAACATTTAGTTGTTTTTACATAGTGTATGTATACACAATGCGACAACGTTGTCCCTATCTTTTTCGATCAAAAGAGGAGTCAAGCAAGGGTGCCCTCTTGCCCCATATTTGTTTTTTGATCATCGCAGAAGTTCTCAATTTTATGGTGAAGAAGGAAGCAACTACCAACCTAGTCAAAGACATCAACAGCTCATCACACAATTTGCACATGATATGTCCCTTTCACTATTGGGTATGCAAGACTATGTCTAATCCACAATGGTGCTGCTAAGTTGATTTTGTTTGGCGATTAGTCTCATCTTGAATTTAGCAAAATTGAGAGGATATTGGCAAGCCGAAGAAGCTTGCCTCCATGGACACAACTTCTAAGGATAGTTTGGGTGGAAGGAGACAGTTTGAGCAAATTGCTTAGGATCTCTTTTAGGATGGGTCAAACTTTGCTCTTTGTTAATACCTTTTTAATGAAAGGACAATCAAGAACCTTCAATATTAGTCCTTAAGCAAAGGTCAACCCCATCAGCATGAGCATAATTGTCAATAATGCTTTGGTCTCATCTATCTTCTACTTTGTCTCCATTTGAGGTGGAATCCAAGCTGGTGTCAAGCGGGTAACCTCTAATATTTGAAATTTCCTATGGTTTGGATCCCTTAATTGTGCAAGAACTAAAGTCACTTGGCTACAATGTTGCCAATCATGGAATGAAGGCATGATCAATACCATCAACAACCAAGATGCCCTCACGGCTTTGATGATCAAATAGGCACTTAACCCCTAAAGGTCAGAGACTATGTTTTTACCAAAACCACTCTAAAATTGTTATTTCTATTACAAGTACCAAATTTTAGAAAAATAATATTTTTGAAAAAATGTAACCATATGATCTTGGAGCAAATTAGTTTGAAAATTTGTTGAAAAAAATTCAGAAATTTCCACTATGTGGATTGCAAGATTGAATTGACAAAAATCCTTTTTTGGTCCTTGCACAAATTTGGGTAGCTGCACTTCACAAGGTCATATTGGTATGAAAAAATATCCAAAATGGTGGTTACTCTTTGAATTTATTCTTCAAGTTGGCTACATGCTTGAAAAATTTCAGATCATTTGAAATTGTAAAACATATAGGAAAAAAAATAGTAAGTAGAAAGAGGTAAAGAATGTTCAAAACTAAATTGTTAAGAATTGAAATATAGAATTGAAAAATGTCAATCCTAGTGGTTATAATCGTGTAATAAACAATCTACAACTAGTGTTTTTATTTTTTTTCAAAAATATTGAAAATTGAATTAAATAAAGGACTTCAAAGTTTATCTTAAAGTAAAAATTCCTTAGCTACCTTCAAACTAAATCTCCTCATAACTTTCATCTCACTAATCAAAATGGAATAATTCAAATCTTCCCACATATATATAAATCTAAAGAGCTAGTTTCAAATTTTTATTTATTTTTTAAATGATTTTTTAAAAAGTTTTTTCAAGTGCCCGGGTTGCCTGTCTACCGATGAAAATGACATATCATGCAATAACTTCTTAACCACATCATCAAGAGTTATGAAAATTGTTGTGCCTTAAAGCTATTCCTTAGGCACATTTTGCGTGGAAATTTCAAATAAAAAAAATAAAAATTCCGGTTGTAGTGAGCTACTCAAAATCACTTGTTGTCAAAAAATGATGTTTGGTCCTTTAGGGGTTAAGGCGTGTAAACCAAGCAGCTCAAATCTCCACTTGCTCAGATTTTGCCTTAGCAACAACCAGTCATACTCAAGGGGTCAGTGGGATTGGAGTTTGGAGTTCTTCACGTTCCAAAAATTTCAAGCATAGAAGGGATCCCTTACTTTAGGCAGGGTTGGCTCAGTGTGGAAGAATCTAGTTATTGCTAGAGCTTTTACCAATTAGGCCAAAATTCCTTGAAGAATTCAAAGCTAAGTCTTTCTGGTGGTCAAGATTTGTTTCCCTAGTCGAACCCGGTTTTTTAAAATCTAGGGTGGTCTAATTGCACATGCAAGACTTAAGAAAGATTTGAGATGCCCAATTCCAAGGTCGCCTCCTCATGGCTCCCGAAACAAAGACCAAATTTGGTTTAAAAACAGGGGAAGAAGGAGCATGGTACTTGGTTGTCTTGGCACTCTAGGCCTAGTGGGGAGGCTTCACTATCCCCCGCCTCTCCAAAGCCAAGCCGAAAGAGTAGATTGAATGGGTTTTTAGGGATGACAACAAGACCCCATACACCGTACTCTAAGTTCCACCAAGGGAAGCCACCTACATTGGCCCCCCAACCAACTTTTGGCCCCCTAGATGGCACGCACCCAAATTCATTGTGCTTTCCACTACAAACATCCTTCTAACCAACCATCCACAGTATTGTGCATTGAGGGACCCGACACTAAAAGGAGTATTCCATAGGGTGAAGGTCGTCTCTAAGCAGAGAGGGCAAAAGAAAACCACCATCATATTCTATTATGGGAGGCTAGATACCATTGACTAGGACCCAAGAAAATTCGAGTGGATGTAAATGGCCACAACGTTCCCATCTTGAACTTCTCTGCAAAGCTACGTCGCATACTATTTAGGAGAAGCCACCACGTCCCCAATTTTGTAGAGCAAAAATAGAACGGTGCCCTGCCAAGAAACTTCAAATTGAAATAGAGGACAGTTTGGCCCAAGAACGTGCCAAAAAAGAGGTGGGCTTCTTTTAGATGATATGGCATAGAGCGGTAGCATTGAATCAATGGAGAGCACGAATCAATGAAGAAATAGACACACGGTGCCCTATGTGTATGAGACAATCAATCAAATCCATTCTACACCAATTTTGGAAATGCCACACTACACATCAAGCTTGGCAGTGGGCCATCCACATTCTCAACTCGATGGTGGCACTACAACAAAACCTGTAGTTCATGACTATAAAAATATGTCTAGGGATGACTGGCAACTCCTTGTAGTCATATTTTTGGAGGCCAACATCTTAAAATAATATATGACTATTAGTTATATTTTGGCTTTGTACTTCACGAGCATATAGAATACGCCCATTGGGAACAGCTAAGTACTTCATAGGGAACGATAGGGAACATATTTGGAGAAGGTCTAGTCATATTTGTAGTCATATTTTTGCGTGAGTCATATTTTGTAGTCATATCTTTTTGGTAGTGACGTTTTTTGTTTTTGGGTAGCTCAAAGAAAATTGGGCGAGAAACATGTTTCAAGAACACCTAGTCATATTTTTGCTTGAGTCATATTTTGCAGTTATATTTTTGGAGGAGTCATATTGTGTAGTCACATTTTTTTCATAGTCATTCTTTTTTTCTTTTCAAGTAGCCTAAAGAAAATTTAGGCAAGGAACATGTTTGAAGAGCATGATCCAGTCATATTTTTTCTTGACTCATATTTTGTAGTCACATTTTTTAATAGTCATTTTTTCTCCTTTTGAAGCAACCCATGGAAAATTTGGACAATGAACATGTTAAGAGAGCACGTAGTCATATTTTTCTGCTTCAGTCATATTTGGGGGGGGAGTCATATTTTTTAGTCACATTTTTTTTCATAGGCATTTTTTCAGTATTTAGATAGTCCAAGGAAAAGCCAAAAAGGGGGCCAATCTAAGATGGCCCTCTAGTATTTTGGTTGCAGATCCCATTCTTTAGGGTGTAGGCATAACTTTATTTCATGCCTATTAAAAACTTGTTGTTGTTATTGGAGTATACTGTGCTTATTATAGAACTTGTGTTCAGAAAATTTGGGTGGCATATGTTTTTATTTTAATTTAAAAATTTATAATTCTCACATGGCTTACAAAAAAAATAGTAAAAAGCAAAATAGTGAACAACATGAGACAATAGATGGATTCATTCCCGGCTTGTCTTGTTAGAAAGGATAGGAAAAGGATCTCAAAATGCATATTAACCCCTAAAGCCCCGAGGGTGTTTTCTACCCAAAACCACTCAAAACTACCACTTCTATTGTATTCACTTGAGAAAATCATTTTCTCGGGTTTTGGGGAATTTAACCATAGGATCTTGTACTTAACTTGTCTGAGATCATGTAGTAAAAATTTCATCAAATTTCACTGTATGGATTGGAAGATATTAGCATTCAAAGTTGAACAAAAAGTGTTTTTTTCAAGAAGATGCTTAAATTGCCCGAAAAACTAAGATTGTCCATAACTTTCTCATCCCTAGTCCAAATAGAATGAATCAAAGCTTCATACATAGGTAAAACCGTAATATTTTAGGAAAAAAATTCAAAAAAAAATATTTTGACTTTTTGTAAATTTTTTGGGGCTGCCCGCCAATCTCCATTTCTTGCTCATTGTGCCATAACTTTTTCATCCGTCATCCGCTTGAAACAAAAATTATATATCCACAAAGCTCTTGCAAAGCTATACAATTTCAAAAAATCTCAAAAAAATTCACTTCAAATTGAGACAATCGGAACCTACCCAGACCCAAATTATCCCCTGAGGGGACATGCGGGGCTTTAGGGGTTAAATGTGTTTTGGTTCCTTATGACAGGGTTTTTGAAGTTGAAATATATATTTTGTGACAAAGAGAGTCCTACAAAGTATTGGTTCAAATATAGAGATTGTTGATTTCTTTAATCACAGAGAAGGAATATTGTTTAACAAATACTTTAGGTCCTCGGGGAGTTCACTTAGAGTATCCATTAGAAACCACGTGCAAACAAAACTTTGGACCCCGTATATACTTTTTGAATTTTAATAACAAATAAATGAATGAATAGATTTTCTTACTTTGAAAGTTTATGTTTTGGATTATTGATATTTTTATTTGTTAATAATAATTAGTTACAAATTTTTGAAGTAAAATGATACACTGTAGAACTAAAAAATAACTTTCACACTTCTATATTATATAAGAAAAAATTGTCTAAAAAATGAACAAAAAATTCCTAAAAATAACTCTCTATTGAAAGCTTATTTTGAGTTAAATATTGATTCAATCAGTCAATGGTCATCTAAAGGTGTTCTCTATAATTATTTGAGTTGAAAAACATGCCATTTTAGTTTATTTTCAACCTCTTCTAGAAATCATTTCATATTTTATTTGAGTTGAAAATTTTGACAATAGGAACCTATAGTCATTATTAAACAATGCTCAAAATTTTAGGTTGAAATTATAGTTTATTAGAAAGCACGTGTTCGCATATGTTTTGTTGTAGTAGAATTAAGTGCACCCTTCAAGATGTCAAATTGACTGTAAATAATAATTAAGATTTTGCACTTTTTGCAAGGCGAAATTTGGTTGCCTACATATACATACACTTGCTTTCAAGTTTGAATGCACATAATATTTACTCAGACCCTCTTTACCTGCATGTTTTATAAAAATTATGCACATAATAGAAAAAATCAAAATTTCAAAATATAGATATTTTTATATTCTAAATTCTAAAATAAAACAAAAAATAAAACAAAAAATAGTCATTTTTCAACTTAAAGGAACTTCTAATCAACTAGTTCTTGAACTAGTTATATCTTCAGAAAAAATAATTCTATAATCCTTGTGTCAAATCATAGAATGCACACGTTGAATACATGTATAAGAGGGAAATATAGTATTTGTAAAAAAACATTCTATCTATATAAATTAAATAGGCAACTTTATATTCTAATTTTTAGTTAGAAATGTGTTGTTGTTTGGGTCAAAAATAATACTAAAAAAAAACTAAATGATAAATTTGGCATCCAATCGAAGGATATATAAAAAATTCTTTTGATAAATAAGAAAAATTTCCTCAAGGTATAGAATAGTCTTATGTATCTTAATTATGAATCTTAGGTCTTTTTGAGGTATGCTACAAAAATTATGGCAAAAAAACATTTTAACCTGCAAAATGTGGTAAAAAAATAATAGTACAAGTGTTTTTTTGCAATTACCTACATTGCATCTCTATATTTGTTAGAGATGAGATTATTTGGATTGGTTGCAAGGCGCATAAGTGCATTGATTGTACAAGTTAATGAAGCACATGTTGCTCTATTTCAAAAGAAGGGTTGTTCAACCACAACTTTTCTCAAAAAACAATGAAAAGTGAGGAGTTTTTTTAAGCAAGCAATGAAAGTTGAGACATTTAATGCTTTAGAAGTGTCCATTCAAGGTGAGTTTAGTATTCTATACAAGCTACGTTATGTTTTCAACTTTGAAAATCTTCAAAATATTACTAAAAGTGTCAAGAATATTATGAAGCATCTTGGGTAGCATTTCTCTTGAGTTTACTAACAATCTCATCAATTTTTTTAAGTCCTTCAACTTTTGAGACAATGGAACCAACAAAGTGTCTTTTTAAGGTGTTTCTACCTCACTTGGGACCAACATATATTTTTGGTCTCCAGCCATGTTGTTCATGTGGTTACGGTTTGTAAAATAGAAATACCATCTTATATTAATTTTAACAATGTTTTTCTATTTGTGATTCATAGTTTACAATAATAATAATAAAAATTGGTGAATTTCCAACCCTCACTTGGATATTTTGGCAAAATGAAGGAAAGAAAAAACCTAAATTTCCCAAATTCTTTTCTGAAAACCTTGAGGGATGTCAATTCTAGGCACTAATAGTGAAATTAGGTTGCCTTATCCCACGAAAGTTATTATACAAGTCACCAAAGTCAACACATATTTCTACAAATATTTCTACAAATATTTCTATTTGTACATGTGGAGGTTCATAAGTCACAATTACAAGAATAATCTTATACAGAAGTAGTACATTTCTTATATAATAAGAGTAAATATTTAAATTGTGTGCAATGCCGAGAAATTAGTGTGAGGAAATTAGTGTGAGGCAACCTAATTTCACTATTTAGTGTAGATCGCCAATAGAAAATACACTGCGTGGGCCCCCTCTACAACTGCTGGGACTCCCAGGGGCAACAAACGAGTAGATTCCGGAAACCCCGACGACGAGTGACCAAGCTCCGTCTTCCTCACTGGAGACGTCTTCCTCCCTTTTTCAACAAGTATTGTAGTTGGCTATGGCGGCAAGCTTCCCCTCGCCGCTTCTATCGTCAGGAGCCTGTCCAGGAGCATTATTCAAGCCCTCTGTCCGCCGGCCTAGCTAGCTACTGCACAGATCTCCCAGCAACTTCCCAGTCAGGTTTCCAAACACTCCTCGACCCCGCCTCCACGTGCTGGCGACTGCATAAAAGCAGCGCCCTCGCAAGTTAAGAGCGCAAGCATTTCGATTGGGTGCTAGTCGAGCGGAAGCATTAGCCTGAAATCCGAATCCCAGAGTCAGCGCCTGCCTGCCTGCCTGCCTGCCTATCTGCCTGCCTGCAGAAGAATTTCAGTCGAATTGCAATCGAATCTCAAGTTCGTTAGTTAGAGCCACCCGGAGGAAATGCGCATTGCCATTTGTCCGATTTGATCGGATTTGACTGCAAGGAAGGACCTGCAAGCGCTTACTAGTGGAGGAGGACAGAATCCAGAGTTGCCACACGCCGGATCTGACCTAATCAACCTCCCGCACAGCCCTCGAAATCAGACACAGAAAATCTAACGATCGCCCGGCGGTCCAAGACCTGCAAAACCTTAGCCAAAGCAACTCACGCGTACTTATAGCAGGACCCAGCTTGTGCAGGTGGGGAGGGATGGATTTCTGTCGGCGAACGGTACTGATGGTACTTGCGTGTACAGACGAGTAGCACCAGGCTATGATATAAAGAGTCGGCCTGTGGACGCAACCCCTGGTGATCGATCGGTGTTGCTAATTCCGTAGTCGTCGCTAGCTAGCTTACTTAGCCCTGAATTTGCAGTTTTGCACCTTCTAGAGGCTTCTCGGGATCCCGGCTTTTCAGCTTCTGATGGGAGTGTTTGGGTTCGATCTGGGGGGGGTTGGGGGGGTAACTTCTTAGTGGTAGATCCGTGAATTCGAAAGCTGGTGGTTCCGTAGTGTTGTGCTGGTGGAGGGTTTTTTGTTATCGAGCATTTGCAGAAGAACCAACGTCGTGTGTTTGGGGGATGAGGGGAGAAGAGGAGTCGACGATGGAGTCGAAGATGATGATGATGCAGGAGTCGAAGATTAATCGGGAGATTAGTGTGACGCCCGTGACGCTTGGTGCACCTGCTGCTGCGGAGGCGAAAGAGGTGACGTTGAAGGAGCTGGCGCGCAGGATGGCGGCGTTCGCCGCTGCTCGGGAATGGGACCAGTTTCATAGCCCTCGCAATCTGCTTCTCGCTCTTGTAATTCTCTTCCGTTCAACTTGTTGAATGGGCTATGATCAGTCAATGTATCTCCCTGAATTGAATTCCTAGACTCTCACAAGAATGGTTTTTTGGGTGGGGAGGGATTTGTTGAGAAGCGGGTCGGTTTTGCTACAGTCGACGATAGTTTGGCAATTGAGTGTGCGGGTTTCGCTTTTAGAGAAGGCCAGAAGAAAGACTTTCGAGTGTAGACGCACCCGGCTTCAGTCCCCTGAAATCGAGTCGCTTAGACTCGTGCAAGAATGCTTTTGTTGTTTGTTTGACGTTTTACAGTATTAGTTGTTGAGAACCATGTCTGTTTTGCTACAGTCGATGACAGTATGTTTCGATTTTAGAGAAGGTCAGAATAAAAGAGCTTCGAGCGGTCTGCACCGGGATTCACTTTCCCTGAACTACATTCCAAGACTCGGCGAGGGATGCTTCCGCTGCTTTATTGAGAGATTTTATTAGTTGTTGCGAACCGTTTTTTTAAGAGTTTTGAGCGTACTGGACCTTTTTTCACTCTCACTGAACTGCATTCCAAGACTTATGGAAGGATGATTTTGCCGTCTGTTCGACATTTGATAAGTTGTTGCGAACCAGGTCTGTTTTGCTACAGTCGATGATACTAGTGTGTTTAAATTGGTTTTAGTAAAGGTCAGACAAATAAAGAGCATTGAGTGCACTGCACGGGGTTCGCTTTCCCTAGACCGAATCAGTCCAAGACTCGAAGTTTGATGATATCGTTGTTTTGAGAGAGATTATAGTCCTCAATTAGGTCTAAACTACGAATCGGATCTGTGATAAGTTTTTTTTCATTGGTTTTGTTGTCATGGATTACATGTGGCAGGTCGGTGAAGTGGGCGAGCTCTCCGAGATCTTCCAGTGGAAAGGCGAGGTCCCGAGTGGTCTGGCCGACTGGAACGACGCGGACAAGGAGCATTTGGGGGAAGAGTTGGCGGACGTGCTGCTCTACTTGGTGCGCTTAGCAGACGTGTGCAACGTGAACTTGGACGAGTCGGCGCTACGGAAGCTCCAGAAGAATGCCACTAAGTACCCTGTGGAGCTTTGCAAGGGCAACAGCACCAAGTACAGCGAGCTCGCCAGGAACACCGTCCGACGCAACTTGAACAACACGGAGAATCGCGTGTATGAAAGTCTCTAACAAACGGGTGCACAGCCACCCCCCTAAGGGAAAATCATCCCACTTCATATGGTTCCAGTTCAAAACCAACGATTCTATTGAGATTTCGTGATGTTTGCCAGTGCACTACCTTAGGTTCAGAACTAAGTTAGCGTCAGTGTTTTTTTCTGATACTTTGCAAGCAAACTTTGACAACAAATTTTTACCCCCTTTTGCAACCCATGGATCCCTAGCCTCTTCACACATATGCCCCTGACCGGATTGAGCCTACAGTTGGAAGCCAATAATCTAGATTAATCATGTTTGCATGTTCAGCTTGGGTTTTTCCTAGCTCCAGTACGTTTTTTTCCTGCTCCTTCTCAGGCAAAGCTTAGACAAATGTTTGCCCCCTTTTGCAAGCCTTCCATGTTCACATGCCCTGGTTCAAGCACACGGTTCAAAGCCAACACAATCTCTAGATTTCATGATGTTTACATGTGGCCATGTGCGGCTTGGGTCTTGTACTAGCTCCAGTTCTTCTTGGATTTGCAAAATAGCTCCTAAACCCTAAACCCCCGTTTGCAACCCTTCACTGTTCACCTCCCTATCAAGGTTGGAGCCTACAGTTCAAAGCCTACCAATCCCTAGTCGGTTTATGCTGTTTGCATGTGCAGTTTTTTTCTGCATTGTGAACAGGGACCTTGACGTCACTCACCACCTCACCTACTGCAAACTCTAGCTTCCAAGACTTTTCGTGTTTGGTGATGTCCCACGCAATTTTTGGCACTGAACTGTTCAGGCTTTTGCTATGTTTGCAGTCAGGGCACAAGCTAGATAGACTTGTGAGATGAACCTTTTTTCCTTCTCTTTTTTTAATGCAGGTGAGCTTGAGCTTGCAAGTACATGATGATAGATGCTCTGCTTCAACACCTTGTTGTGGGAAACTTGCAATTTACTTCATAGTTGATGCGTACTGCAGGCAGGTTGGATGAGTGGTGACGCCAGAATATTAGCTGTGTGTGGATCATACATTAGCATTAGCATTAGCCTTAGCCTAGCATTAGCTTAGCATAGCCTAGCATAGGTAGAAGAGGACATACATGACTGGTCGGGTCTTACATACTGAAATTTGGGACAGATCTTTGCACGTGGGGAGCTAGTAAGGCTTTTTTCTGAAACATGAAACGTAATTGTGTTTTTTGGGGGTTACTTAGACTATCGTGTACTCTTTTGCTGAAATGAACATGGGATTGAAGCAGTCATGGGATGAGGTTCTGATCTACGTTACTGTGGAATTCTCCTACTTAACCCCTAAAGGTTTTGGACTATGTTTTCACTAAAAACGCTCCCAAACTGCCATTTCTAGTACAAGTACCAAATTTTGGAAAAAAATACATTTTTGGACACATATAACCGTAGGATCATGTAGTAAACTAGTTTGAGAAGATGTGGAAAAAATTTCAGAAATTTCCACCGTGTAGATTGCAAGATATTAGCATTTGAAGTGACAAAAACCCTTTTTCTGTCCCTGCAAAAAATCGGGCAGCTGCACTTCACATGGTCACATTTGTATGAAAAAATGTCCAAAATGGTGGTAACTCTTTGGATTCATTCTTCAAAGCAAGTTAGCTACATGCTTGAAAAATTTCAGATCATTTGGAATTGTACAACATATAGGAAAAAAATAGTAAGTAGAAAGAAGTAGAAAATGATTCAAAACACTAAATTGTTAAGGATTTAATTATGGAATTGAAAAATGCCAATCCAAACGATTGTAATGTTGTAATAAACAATCTACACCTTGTGTTTATATTTTTTTCCAAAAATATTGAAAATTGAGTTAAATAAAGGACTTCAAAGTTCATTTTAGAGTAGAGATTCCATAACTATCCGCAAACTACCCACAACTAAAATTCCTCATAACTTTCATCTCATAAATCAAAGTGGAATGATTCAAAGCTTTCCTTGTGCACATAAATCTAGAGAACCAATTTCAAATTTTTATTTCTCTAGAAAATGATTTTTAAAGAAGTTCTTTTGCTGCCCGGGCTGCCCGCCGAACAATGAAAACTACATGTCATACCATAACTTTTTAACCATGTCGTCAAAAGTTATGAAAATTGTTGGGCCCTAAAGCTACTCCTCGGGCACATCTTCTGTGAAAATTTCAAAGAAAAAAAATAAAAATTCCATTTGTGATGAGCTGCCCAAAAACGCTATGTTGTCAAAAAACGGTGTTTGGTCCTTTAGGGGTTAAACTTTATGCGATTGGAATCTCTCAAGAGATGTAACTTCAAACATGAAGCTGTCAACTGCCTATGTACAAGTATGACCAGTCCTCAGCATGCAGTAACTTAGTACTGGATATTAACTGTGTGGAAAATTAGTGGGAGGTGCATCTCCAAGCCATTGTGCAAAATAATGTATGACACTTTTTCTCTAGCTGACATCCCAGTAGGAGCTGCACGTGTGTGGTCAGCACATTTGCTGGACTTCAACATGGGCTCCTACTCTGGTATTCAGCAATCATTGGTTGCATGAGAGTGAGAGAGAAATGAAAAAATGGTCGTGTGTATTTTTGTTGGCATGGGATGAGGCTTTGCCAATGACAAAAAAAAAAAGAGAATTTCTATGGTGAATATGAGGAAGCCTCATAAAGTTGGCATTCGAAAGCTAGCTAGACACTCCTGTTACAAACACATCGTGTATCATAGTAGTGCAACTCATTAGATGAGATTTTGGGGTCCTAGAGGGCTGTAAGTTTCCAGAGTGCTGGGAACGCAAGAACTATGTGGCAAAATTATTGCCACATCACATCAGAAAAAGAAAAAGAAAATATTTTTATTTTTATTTTTTATTTTTATTTTTTTAAATTATTTTTTATTATTTTGGACAGCGGTGGCTGGTTCCCAGTATCGGGGACAGGCCTGAAACGACCCTCTGGAGGAGCTGGAAAACATCTAATGACCTTTTTTTTTAAATTGCAGATTTCTTAGTGCCAAAAGATGGGAAACCCAAGTCCCCACTCAGAAAGTGAAAACTCCAGAAACTAGAACTTTCAAGTCCCCAGGCTTCGAGAACTGAGAGCTTTCAATTGCTCCATGGAAACCACCATCTCTAGAATCTAGGACGGGTATAGACCTATGGTTCATCTTGGCTCAAATTCCCAGACTGTGGAGCCACTGATAACCGCTCTGGTCCGTCCCCCTCAAAAGCTTCGTTGAGTGAGTGATTTGAGTCTGTAATGAAACCTGAGCTTCAACTGTTCATTACTGCACAAGCGCTACAGAAACCTGCAATCTCTTTCTTTTTCTTTTTTTTTTTAAATGTATGAGCAAGAAAGGTGGCTGAAAACCCAATCCATTCCGTCATGCAAATTAACAGGCAATTTTTTTTTTTAATTTTAAGAAAAGGGTGCTGGGGACTTCCACAATCATTTCTGTTGCTGCCAATGATGGAAAAAAAAAGGACTCTTGTTTCAGGGGGGGTACATGCAATAAGTTACTGGCTCCCTGCCTGGCTCTGCGTGGAGAATTGTACCCAAAGTGAAATCTTGGAAAGAGCTACATTGAAACTCCATTCCATAGGCTGATGTGAGCTCATACACTTCCCTCGTCCCTGCCAATGAAATCAGAAAACTGGCCAACGGGGGAATCCAAATTGAAGCACCATTTACACGCTTCCCTATCTTGTGAGACATGGAAAAATTCCACGACCAGGGGGAAATAGTGTTATACGAGAGAGTGCCCCAAAACATTCTTATAATTATGAACTTTCAAATGTGTTTCATATGGACAGGAAAGCTGCCGCATTGAAAACTGGAACGGGAGGCACGATCTCAGTCATCTTTTTTAGGACATCCACAGATGAGTTACAGAATATATATATTCCCATTTTTTTTTTAATTAAAAAAAGAAGACAGGTAATCTGACACACCCATAGGTCAGTTCCCTGCAGGGTGGTGTTTGTTTTGTTTTGTTTTAGGCTTTTATTTTTTGGGGGGGTGATTATCTAATTTTTTGATCCAAAGTTCAAGGGACCCCTATGATGAGGACAGAGTCAACAGGGGTAGTCGTCAATCAACATGCTTGGTCTTTGCAAATTTGCACAAATATTAAGACGGATGAGTTTTTTTGGGCGGGGTGGTTTTTTTTTTGCGGTATCAGCTGGGACAACAAGCGACTTCTCAACCACCATATCATAATCTTTTCTCTCCACACAAATCATATCCGGAGAAATATCCGGACGTCCATGTTTTGGTTTGTAACTTCTCACCTAAACTCTCACTTTACTCTGCTGGGACATGTCCCTCGAGGATGCGTACTCCTTACATGTCGTGTTGGTGGCACACCTGTCAGGAGATGTCGAGAACCTGGCATCATGGATGGGAAGCCTCTCTTTCAAATCTCGCTGCCAAATCCCGGGCCAAATCCAAAGCGATATGGAAACGCAAGTCGCTTTTCAATCGTGCAGCACAACACTCCCGCACATTCAAGCAAACCAGCACGCACAGAAACACACAAGCAGCTAGGCAGATATATTGGTCAATTTGGTTGAAATCGGCCGCTTTTCTGCTACTAACTCTGGCAGTTTTTACAGGTCAGACCGGGCAGTCTGAAATGTACAACAGTCCTAGATGTCTTAAATCTATACCATTTTTAGATATCTGAAATCTACACTAGTCTTAGATGTCACTTTTACGGTTCAAACTGCACAATCTGAAATCTATACTAGTCCTAGATTTCTGAAATATATACTTATCCTAGATGGCACTTTCACAGTTCAAACCGCACGGTCTAAAAATGACACATATAATAACACCATTTTAACGAAATTTCCCATGCAGCCAAAACTTTCGCTAAGTTAGCAAGCGAGAAGGAGATCTTTGGCACCGCTCTACAATTCCAGAGCTTGGTGCCCCACAACCACCTTTTTATTTGATAAAATTTCCTTTGTAGTCACGTCACTACTATAAATAGTGAAAACATTGTCTTTGTGCACCTAGGAAAATGACCTACAAGAAGTACTAGTTGAAGTTGTTTCGATGGTCTACAAAGGGCAAGTTTTCATCAGTACAAGACACCCAAGTGTTTATTGTCGTCTACACGGAAATTGATGTTGTTGCTCACATTCTCCCCAGCAAATTAAGATGTTGAAGTTGTTGACTTGTCCATTGTTAGTGACAATTTTCCAACAAAATGACATGGGACGAATAACATTCTTGAAAGGAGTTGCAAATATCTTGGGCCCAGTTTCCAATTCCAAAGAAGAATCAAGGTATTCAAGATGCATTGATTTTTTTACATCATTCTTTGGTACTAATCTTCTCATATCTTGAGTGCAAGAATGAATGTGTGACTTGGTCAATTATCACACTTCGGTGTTGTACGTAACTCCAAGCACATGTGCAACTACAATGAAAATAGTAGATCACAACCAACAATGCTCTAGAATGTTATGGTCCTATATTGACTAAGTATATATTGATTTATTCTACTCAATTGTCAATCATGGTGGGGCTTTTGAGTAAGTTCTAACACATGTGAAGACATAGAAGCATGCCATTAGAAGTTTAAATTTTAAATTTTAAATTTATAAATATATATATATATATAATTTAACTTTTTTATATGAAAAAAAATGTAATAGTAACTCCCTCAATAGACCATTGTCCCACATATGTTTTTTGTAGATGGACTTTTGATTGACTTTGTATCCCAAAGGATTTGCATTTTTTTAATCTCCTTATAAACTTCTTGAATATTCATTTTCTTTTAAATTATGACCCTAAATTGCATGTTTTATAGTTTTTAGAAAACGTAGTGCATGGAAGGTCTAAGACGTGGTCTAAGGTGTAAACTTAAGCTAGGTTTAGTTCTAATAGATTCATAGAGGGAGAGGGGAGTTAGTAAAATTATTCTTTTTGCTACTTGCGGAGCTAATATTAGAATTACTTTCTTCAAGTGCAAGTGGGCACAAAATATGCCATTTAATTTTTTTGAGTGACACATTATTTTACATTTATCTTACATCCTCAAAATTGCCATGTTGTTACACTATTTAATCCTATTAGTATGATTTACAATAACATACCAGAGTGATACTACATTTAATTAGTTACATTTGAAATAGTATTGTGTTGATTTCCATCCCCAAATAATAATAATTTTCAATGAACTAATCTACTATTGCCACTGTTTAATATGAGTCCTTGCTAATAGTATAAATTAGTATAGTTGGAGCTATTAGAGTGATGGAGAGAAAATTGGAAAAATTGTGCAAAGAAGAATCAAATTACTATTGAACGCCTAAAATTCCTTGACTATGTTTTCACCATCAAAATTGCCATTTCGAATACAAGTACCTAGTTTTAGAAAAAGGAAACATTTTTGAACACATGTAACTGTAGGATCTTTATAGTATGTTGGTTTGAAAAGATTTGGAATTTTTTTTAGAAATTTCCACCTTGTAGATTGCAAGATATTGATGTTTGACATGATAAAAATTCTTTTTTTGTCCCTATGAGAAAACCGGCCAACTGCACTTCATAAGGTCACATTTGTACGAAAAAATGTCCATGTTGTTGGTGCTTCTTTGTATTCATTCTTCAAGACAATTTGGCCAAATGCTTGAAAATTTTTAGATTATTTTGAATTGTGCAACATATAGGAAAAGAACAATAAATAGAAAGAAGTAGAGAATGATTCAAAATACCAAATTGTTAAGAATTTAGTTATGAAATTGAAAAATGTCAATCCCAATGGTTGTAATGTTTTAATAGACAATCTACATTCTACAATTTTATTATAATTCCAAAAATATTGAAAATTCAGTTAAATAAAGGACTTCAAAGTTTATTTTAGAATAGAGAATCCATAACTACCTGCAAACTAAAACTCCTCATAACTTCATCTCATTAATCAAAATAGAATGATTCAAAGCTTCCACATACATATAAGTCTAGAAAACCAATTTCAAATTTTTGTTTATGAAAGAAGTGATTTTTTTTCAAATGCCTAGCTGAGGAAAATGCCTGCTACATATTATACAATAACTTTTTAACCATGTAGTCAAAACTATTAAAATTATTGGGCCTCTAAGAAAAAAACTCATTCCCAAATTGTGTGAAAATTTCAAAGAAAGAAAAAAAATCCATTTGTAGTGATTGCCTAAAATCACTATATTGCCAAAAAAAAACAGTTTGGTCCTTTAAGGGTTAGGAGAAAATGGATTGAATTCTAAGTTATGGGACCCCCCCAAAACTTAGTTTTGTGGATAAAATCTTGATGTACAATCTAGATTTTCCAGGACTATGAACGGTATTATTAATAGTCAAACATATTATCATGTATGACAAAAACAATTTCCAACTTTCCAAACGCCAAGTTGTCAAGGCATGTGAGAGTATATTTCAAAGAAATTCACCAAAGCACTTTTATGTGAGAATGCATTTCGAAGCACTTTAGTGAAGCGCTTTTGATGACACCTTTTTGAAGGCAGTGTGTCACATGAGAAGGGTTGAGTGTATTAAGCTTAATATTTGAAAAACACCCTGCCCAGCAAATCCGCAGTTTGTTTTTTTGTCCTTATCACCTAATCTTCTTTAATTTGTCTTTTTTGGTGCCAGCATTTTCCACAATTTTTTTCATTCATTTCAGGGTTTTTAAGTGAAGCTACATTAAGCTAATGTCCAAACAAAAAGCGCCCCAAAACCTCTGAATCCACGAAGCCCACTGACAAAAAGAGGCCTTTGTCTGGTTCTGGCTGAAGAAACAGAAGATATGTTGGTGCAGCCATTCGTGTTTTGCCGTTGGGGGTGTCAGTCAGTTCGACCAGTGCGACTGCCTGTCTGTGGTGCGGATGCTGAAGCAGACTGTCGACTCAGGGTTCCCGACTCCCCAAGTCCCCATGCCTTGCACTTTGTGCACTTTGTGCCATGGACGCTGACGATTAGTAAGGTAAAGGGTCCCGGAATCAATATTAAGCTAAGCATGATTCTAACTTCAGCGACGTCGTTTTAGGGTTGAAACCAACCTTTTGTTTTTCTCAGACTTGAGAGCACCGACGGACGGACGGGTATGGTTCATGTTGATCCATACGAATGTGGGGAACTTGGATGGATACACCGGTAGGGGGTAGGGGGTAGGGGGTAGGGGGTAGGGGGGTCCCCCACACACCCACCGGTTTATTTTTTGTGGGTTTATTTATTGTCGAACTTCGTACTCCATGTGCTTATGTCCTATGCATGAAGCCTGAGTGGGGAGCATGGACGCAGTAAATTATCATTTGAAGGAAAACTTTCGGCAGATTTGGTCTCCTAGAGGCATCTCCACTGCAGAATTGTAAGCTACTGCCCAGGCAAGAGTTTTGCCACACCCAGCTGGATTCTTAGCAGGAAAGGTGGCCATATAAGGTAGGTACACCCAAAACCGCCACTTTCTTTTGCTATGGAGCCTAGTTACTACTATTAGACTGGTCAAATTTTCATATGTTCTTGTAGGCAAGTGAAAGGGGGGTCCAATGCACCAGAGAACATGGCATTTGGATACTGTATGCAAAAGTTATTAAGGAAAAACGTTTGGTTCTAAAAAGAGTTTCTTCCACATATTAGGTACATAACTGATTTGGGAGATGTACATATAGTATAGATGATAGTTTAAGGTCAGGGGCACATTTGGGGGTACCTACCTTACAAAGTGGGCACCGCAGAGTGAATTTAACCCTATAGAAACATTGGAATTTTCATTTGCCACCCATGATGATGTAATTTGGAATTTTTGAATTCATATTTGAAATCATGGTCCCCGAATGAGCAAGGAGAGGTGAACAATGTAGAATAAACCCATGAGCATCCAGTGCGTGCTTACTAAAATCTAGACCCTTGTGAATTCATTCCAATCAAACTATCACCTAACAAAAGATTCACATAAACTAATTATACCGATTGGTAGTGGAGACAAGCCAAGAGCTCAAGAGAAAAGAACACGTTTTTTGACCATAATGATGAGAAAATTATAATAGTCAAACAAGAAAATCTTTAAATTTCAAGAGACAGGATCCCGTCATTGGGGCACTTAGAAGTTAAGGTGGCACAAAAAATGGAGCTTTTTTATACAATTACCCTAATGAACCCAAAATTCACCCCGCAAGATGCACTTTGTATGACCACTTTAACATCCTATGAATTCTTCCATCCACCAATCAAAGACTTGGTAGATTTTCAATGCATGTCTATCCAATATTTGCATCTCCACATTTCAAGCTGAACGGCGTTGAGTTGATGTTTAATCTATGCCCTACAGTTTGACAAAATCTCCAACAAAGAAGCCAAACAAAACCAACGCCTTCTCAAAGTTCACAAAGAAATAGAAAAAGCCTATTAGGGAGGCAATCCATTTATGACCACTTAAGCAAATACATATATCTATATATAAGGTAGGAGGCTCTGAAATGAAAAAAGGCATTAAGAATGAATCCTATAAATGGTTGTGAAATGGACAGGAGTTGGTTCTGAAATTGAGATGTATAGTCATTGAATGAATCAAGGAAAAAAACATTATAAATTGCAAGAGCCAATCATTTGCTTTGCTCCCCACATCCTTCTTTAGAATTGCAAGTGAACCATTTAGAAAAGACCTATGACCCAACTTGTTTGAAAATTCATAAGTAATTCAAAAATGCTTGGAAAAATACAAAACCACTTGGGTTAGATTCCTCGTCTATTTCTCTTTGTCTGAAAAATGAGTTAAAATTATTCCTGTCCAATGAAATACACGAAAAAGGCGGACCAGACCTTAGATGTGTCATTTTTGAGCCTCCTACCTTAGACCTTCCTATTTGTGAGTTCCGACCAAGGACTGGTTGCAAAATCCACCAAGGGTGTTGAGACTCTTGTGGCCAATTATAATGTGCCACAATTGCGTCGAGAACTGTGCCATAATTAATAGTTGCTAATCACCTCCTGCACGGAATTACACCACCCTATGGTACCAGAATGGGGACGTGGTCAAGAATGGGTTGCTTCCCATATTGGAACTTGGGATTGTGTAAGTTGTTGGTGTTGGCCGGGTTACAAGGCAGGACCTTCAAGCTCAAGGGGACATGCCAAGTGCTCCCAACCACGCGATTCTGCAGTTTCTTGAGTGGATTTGCTTTGAGTTGAATGAAAGTAACACCTTCAATTTTGGTAGTTTCTATATATATATATAATTACACAAAAAAAAATTGCACTAAATTTGATGACAACTTTCTCCAATTCCATTTTATTATTCACTAAAAATTATGAGCATAACCACCAAGCAAAATTCTTTTTAAAGGTTGGAACGCATTGGAAATAACGGTACAAGGGAAATTTAAATCCCTCACACAGTATGCACAACCACTAAAGTAGACAAATGAAAATGAAGTGGAACCCAAAAAATCAATTACCAAGTGACAAGAACAACATCAATAAGACACCACAAACTCAACACAATGAACATGCAAAAATTTATGCACGCTTGTAATCACAACAATTTATAGCAAAACATGGTAACTATTATATAATAAGGTTTATTTTTACTGGTTTGTATTGGCAAGTGAAAGAAGATTCCAAATTAAAGCAATTTTCTATGTTTATTTGGACATTAAAGAGGGAGACCTTAATATTATCATGTTCCTCACTACACCACTTCTTGGCTATCATGTATTAGAAGCAATTATCTTAATAGTCAAGGAAGAAATTACTATGGTGTCACCTACAAAATAAGTATTAATACAAATTTTATTTTTTGAAAATTGGTATAATGAAATGATTAGCATATCAACGTGCTCTAATTCAAAGCAACATGACTTTGGTAAATTAATGGCACACATATTAATAGAACAAATAAATATAAAATAATAATAATAATAATAATATCAAAAATTATAAAATTTAATAAAATACAATTATATGCTTCCTTCATAGAAATCTAATTCTAGATGCTTCATAATTTTTTTAGAATCACACAATATTCTATGAATTTTCAAAGTTAAAAGAATGTGTTACCTACTCATGCCACTTTTGAAGTAATAGATGCTTCATCTTCTATTGGTTGCCTAAAAAAACTCTTCAACACCTACTAGTTGTCCTTACTACTAATGGTGGTTTGGAGACACGTAGTGGCTCTTTCATTCTTTGTTCTTTACTTATTTTTCTTTGTTCCCTTAAGGTCACTTATTTTGTTGCACCAAACAAAAAAAATTGTGTCCCTATCTAAATGGATTGAATGGATCGGATTCTAATCTTGTTTGCCTTTGCTTATGCCATTTTGAACGTTGTCTCTATTTTAAGCTAATTTTCTTAATTTCTAGTTGACCTTTAGTAATATTTATATAAAAAATTGCGTGAAATTATATTACATATTGGTTGATTTCTTGCAGTTTCCTTCTAATAAGGATTTTCAAATCCTTTAGCATGTTGTCAATATGTCTAGAATTATGTGGCTTGTCAAGTTGTCAAGTTCTCCAATTAGGTATGTACCTACAATTGTTTGAAGATGTTTATAACGTAGGTAGAATATAACATCAAAAGAGTTTATAATATATGTATTCATAACATAGGTAGAATCTAACTTGGAAAGAGTATGTAACATATATACCTGTAACATAGACATCTATAACCTTAGAAGGTGTCTATTATATATACTCCTAGGTTCAATGTTCACATGCTAGCACTTCATAATCACAACCTTCTCCATCTAGCCTAGTTAGTTAGCAATATGTTGATCTAACTAAATTTGTCTACATAATATGCCACAATGCCTCCTAGTTGCCATGTCTATATACGTACATTAATTTGGCACCCTAAATAACAAAATCCAAGCATAGGTCATTCTTGCAAAGTTTTAGTGCCATTTTTTCTTAGCACTCTTCATCCAAGCATGGGAAAAATCTATCTTTGGCATCCTTCCTAAATGTTGCTGTTTTGTACCAAGTGTTGGCTTTTTTCGGCCAAACTAACGTGCCTACTATCATTTTGCATTCACATCATAACTTCTAAAGTCCCTAGTCTAGTTTCATAAAAAATCATTGAAAACTACCATTTCTAGTGCATTGAAACAAGAAAGTTACATGAATCACATATACATCGAACCATAGGATCTTTCATGACAATTAAGTAAGCATGTAGTTTTATTTTGGTAAAGACTGACTATAATTATAGATTGCAAAATATTAGGATTCTAAATGAAAGACTTTTTTTTTATCGTACCTGAGAATTCTAAATGACTTTGACCGCTATTTATGGAAAAAATTTGCGGACATGATTTTTAATTTAAAAATTGACTATATTGAGTCTTATATTATGCATATCACTGCCAAACTTGAAAGGTAACAAAGATGTGGAACACATCCAAAATATCTTTGCAATACAAGTTTGAGCAACAAATTGTCAATATACTAGACATTATTGGATATACATTTTTCACTACATATTTTTTTTAAACAATAATTTGTGCAGTGGATAGATATATTTGTTCATTTTTCTTAAACACCCCCAAAAAATGAAAACCCAAATCTTTTCATTTTTATAGAAATTAGAAGGCTGGTGCAAACACCTAAGTGCTTAAGACATTCGACATCATTGAATAAATAATTTTACTATATTTTCATTATTTTTGCTTTAGTTCCCAACTACTTTCAAGTGTTGCTCCTAGACATGTTCCATGAAGTTTTTGTACTTGTTCTCAACCTAAGTTTCATTCATAGGAAATGTCCAATCTTCTACTTGTTCCTGAATTTTGTTTTCCTTATCTCTGTGGTTGAATTGTGGGAAAGTGGGAGCTCAAAGGATATTAGAGTAATGGAAGGGAGGTTGGAAACTCCGCTCCTTCACGCGTTGCATTGTTCTCTATTGCCTTGTTTGTCCTCTTAGGAGTAAAACTATACTACCTTACTTGATCCATCCTTGAACTTCAATTTGTAAAAAACACCCTCTAATTTCGAATTGTGTGACTAATTGTTGTAAAAATTGATTCTCAAAGACCGTGTGGAAAACTAAATCTTCTTGAGAAATTTCAAAAAAATTAAGTCAAGAATAAAGATTGATGGAGCCTATTTGAACTTCAATTTGTCTACAAGGAGATTTTAGAGTTTAAGAGGTTAAAATTTTACATTGGTATCCCTCAAGTTTGAATCTAGATTGTGGCAATAAAATGATATCCTTCAAAGGCCTATGTCATCTTTCATAGTTATAGTAAACTACAAATAAGCGACCAAGAACTTTATTCCTCTTAAATTCATAATTACAAATCCACCCAAACAATTTGTCCACTCAATCCATCATCTAAGTCCATTCATACCTAAACATTCATACCTAAAGGACACATTTGATGACCCAAATTGACCTTCCCGATGTAACACCCTTAAGCCTAATATATTATTTATTGGATTATAATGGATTGTTTCTAACATAATATTCTACAATTCACAATTTAGTTAGGTAGTTGTTGTATGTAACTCTTCTTGCATTGGCTATGACAATAAAGATTGGTTCTAGCGCATTGTTAGTTCCGGACAAAATTAATTTTGTCATGTAATAGTAACTATACTCACTCATTTGTAATTCATGATGATTTATAGGTGCATATAAGGTGGGTAGTCCCAAATGTACCACTGACCCAAAACGGCATCATCTTTCTATGTTGGCATCATCTTTCTACATTCATCTCCAAAAATCAATATGTACAAATGAGGAAGAAACAATTTTTTGAACCTCTACCAAAAAAAACTTTGACCTTTCGTAACTTTTGCATAAGGTAGGAGGCTCTGAAATCGCTCAGGCATTAAGAACCGCCCCTCTAAATGGCTCTTGAATGGAACAAGGTGATCTTTAAATGGAACGAAGTGATTCTTAAATTGATCGCTATAGTGCTATGAATGAATTAGAAAAAAGGGGTCCCAGCCAATCATCGGCTCTGCTTTTTCCCATCTTGCAAGTGAGCAGTTTATGGAAGACCTAGGGTCACAAATAGGGACCTACGATACATCTCCTTTGAAAAATTCATAACTAATTCAATATTGCTCAAAAAAATATGAAACCACTTGTGTTAGATTCCTCGTCTGTTTATCTATCTCTCAAAAATGAATTAAAAATACTACCAACCAAGGAAGCATATGAAAAAGGCAGATCAGCCCTTAGATGGGCGATTCAAGAGCCTCCTACCTTACAATATCCAAATACCACGTTTGTTGGTGCGTTGGGAACCTCCTTTTACTTGCCATCAAGGAAATATAAAAAATCTGAGCATGCTAATAATAGTACCCTAAGACACAGCAGCAAAAAGTGGCGTTTTTTTGGGGGGTGCCCAACAGCCCCAACAGCCCCAACTGCCCCAGCTGCCACCTTCAAGCTCTTTGTTTTTCAGGAATGCTGTTTTGTGCCAGTGGATGGCCCGGCCTTCGATAACCCACAGCCATGCAAGGTTGGAAGTGCTGCAAGATATGCAATTATGCATAAGCTCATAAGCTCATCAGCTTATGACACGGATTCTTTTTATCAACTTTTTTTCCTGTTGCAATGGGTCTCACTAATTGGAAATCCCAGTAACAGTCATGTGCACCAATCCATCTCCGTAGCCACTTTTAGCTGTAACTGAAAAACTCTGCTCCTCTCAGACCCTTGTTTCCGCTTGGGCAATCAGTGGCCATTTTTTTCCAACTCCACTGTACCAAGTACTACTCCCCCCAGTCAAGCCTGAGTTTTGGAATTTGGAGCCAACTCTCTCGCCTGCCTACGGTATTCTTTGGTCAGTCAAACAATGATAAATCCATATCCCTTGTACTCGCTCCATACAAAACGTACAGAATTTCAAGCACTTGATTTTTTCTTCTTTTTTTAAATTTGTTTCTTTTTTTTAAACCAATGAAACAGGATTTCGTTGCCAAAAGGTCGAATACAAACCTGGCTTGGCAGGGACAGGACAAAGGGACAGACACTGACACAGGCTAGACCGGCAGCGGTGGACAGGGGCAGCATGTATGTCCCATTCCGAGGCACTGAGAGGGGGCTTGTGATGAGAAGCCCCTCATGGCCGACCGTGGGGTGAAGCCACACTGCATTGTCGTGAAGCTCCTGAAAGGGCGGTTCGACGAGATGAATCCCTGCGCTCGCATTGGTCCATTAGGTGTTCCAGGGTCCATGACTTGGGGAATCAAATACCATGTCATTTCTCTGGATCCATAGGGTACAAAGGACCGTCATGCGAGCTTCTAGCCAAAATCCGTTTGAAAGCGTCGAACTTCCGGGGAATGGGGAATAAGAAGATACCTTGCCTCCAAATTAGGGGGATGTCAAGGGCCTTGCACCTGTTCACCAACTACACTATAATTTGCACTATTTATCCATTCTAACACTATTTTAGCTCTATAGTAAAATTTGGTCACTTCAACATTTTTACTTGAGTGCATTTAGTGTTAGATGGGAACAAAATATAGAAGTTGGAATGGTAGGGGAAAGCGGTGTATGAAATGTGGAAATAAGTAGTGAGATGCTGAAATAAACAATGAAATGTTGAAATGCTGAAGTTTTTCATAGTGTATGTATAAGTTGCTAAATATAGCAACAACCAAAAACACAACATAATAATCCTAGCTGTAAGCCAAAAAGGAAAAGAAAAATATAGTAAAATATCAAAAAAGATTTTAAAATTGTCCTATTGAAATTGGGCAGTTCTTGCCCTTGGAATAATTGCAAATGTTTTGCAATTATCTCTTGGAGATGTGGAAACAATTGTCCTACACTCCAAGATCCATCACGTCCTAATGCCAAGCCACAGTGAATCATTTCTTTTTTAGCATAGGACATGTTGTCACCATCTACCTCTCGATTAACATCTTCTACACTATTAGTAGCCAATTGTAGAAAAAAACATTTCCCAAGATTTGTCAACTTCCCTAACCATTGTCCATCTGCCCGGAGTGCATTTTGCCAAGCATTTTATTGTATCAACTCAATTTTCTTGGCTTCCCACCGTCTTGTCCATGCATCTTTGATTTTTGAAATGAGAAATGTATATGCTGGTTGGCAAAGGTGAATAGAACATGGAGGCAAAAACTCGAAATCTGTGTTTTTGGCAGCTAGGATAACAACCAATCTAGGGGGTCATAGTATGGTCGCTACAATTATCAAGTCATATGATCTCCATGCATTGATGAAGATCGACTTGATATGCATGAAGTTCCAAAAGTATTCGGGGAAGATGGTTTGGTCCATCCAACTTCTAAGGCATGTTCTATAAGAAACCCCAAGAATATTATCAATCAAAACCCGTATAGGATAGCTCCTATTTTCATTTGAGAAAATGAAAATAGGAGCTTCTATTGTGGCACGACGGCCTTTTGAAATGCGAACCACCATGGTCATAGACTCCCCATCCGAGACAACTTCAACGTATTTAACAGTTGTATCTTCCCGAAATCCTAAAGTTCAACCGTTGTCAAGATTGACAACGAAATGCGTTTCATACAGGTTTTCCATGAGATTTTCATCAAATTCCCTGGAAGAAAATCCCCTTTGCAAGACCCCCAAATGGTAGGTGATTTGCATTTTGATTTGAAGCTTCTTTTCAGGGCTACAAGTCAAACAACCACATTGGGATAGAAGGACTATATTGTGGTTATCCATGAACTGATTGACCCAATTCGTTGTGATTTTGTTGATCAACAAAACATCGTCTTTGGGATCGACAGAATGGACTGTGAAAATGGACTCAGGAGCTACAAAAATGGAAAGGGTCAATTCACGAAGTAGGCGAGAGGGAACTTTGACACTTGATTTGCGAAGGCGGTTGAATTTTTCAAGTAATATAGGGTACAAATATTGCACCCAATCGCTTTTCTTTTTGCCTCGACCTGGTATGGCCTTTGGAGAATGGCGCTTCCTTTCGCCCGAACGGCGTCGGCTACAAGAGAATGGAGTGATAGGCCTACAATATCTTCATGGAATTGATGACGTTGTTGCCACCATCGGTCGGCTTTTACAAGGTTGGCAGGGCATTGGCCACGGAAGTGTTCCAGAAATGCTTGAATGACCCGAGCATTGAGGCCAGCAAAGCCGTAAATGGCAACGTCCTCAATCATCCAAGAAGTGATAGATCGATGAGTGGCAAGGCTAGAAACTTGTTGAAGACGGTGGGGGTGGGGAGGGGCATTGGGAGGAATCGTAGCAAGCGGGAGGGAGTCCATGGTTGGCTATAAAAAAAAAGGTAAAAATGTAGTTGTAAAAAAAAGTGGCGACAAAAAAAAAATTACAGAGGAAATAGAGGAGAGAAAGACAAATCCAATGGTGTCACCTAATGTTCAATCACATACCTCAATAAAAAGATATAGGCGTCGGAAGTTTGAAATCAAGTGGCGGGAAATCAAGCGGAAAACCATGGAGTATATCCCCTCCCCTCCTTGAAGGACCGGAGAGCTCTCCACCTCTCCTCACAATCTCTCCAAGGTGGTCACCAGACAAGAGAAGAGCGGAGCAAGTAGGCAAGCAAAAAAAAAGTTCTCTAGAGAAGGAAGGAAGGGCCACAACCTCAAGGGGAGAGGCAAAAATTAGAGTATCCCAGAGAAGGACGGAAATTACAGTTTCCTAGGGAAGGGCCAGAGTTTGACAGCGGAAGTTAAGTGCCCCAACACTATTTACACATAAGTTGGAAAATAGTGTTGGGGGTAAAAAACATGGAACAACACAAATTATCATCCAACACTATTTACCAATTTCAGTGTAGTCATATTTTGAATGAGTCATATTTGTAATCATCTAGATTGGGAGTGTAATACACCATGTTTTGCCAACGTGGCATATATGTTGACTATCTTGAGAGGTTTGACTTTCTCTTAAGCTGCTCGGGTAAAGAAAAAAGAAATCTTACATGGCATGTGACTCTATGTAGTCATATTTTGGGTTGACGTGGAATATGACTATAGTGAGTCATATTTTGGTTGATATGACATATGACTTTGTGCAGTCATATTTTTGGTTGATGTGGAATATGACTTTTGAGAATCATAGTTTCTATTGATGTTGAAAATGACTCTTATGAGTCATATTTTTCTGTTGATGTGGAATATAATCTTTGGAATTCATATCCTCTAACGATGTGAATTATGGCTTCTGTGAATCATATTTTCTGTTGATATGATATATAACCCTTGTGAGTCATATTTTTTTAATGTAAAATATGACTCCTATGAGTTATGTTTTTGGCCAATGTAGCAATTTTCATAGAGTATTACTAGTAATTTAATGATTGAATGTAGTGATATTTTTAAGAATATAAAGTCACATTTTTAATATGACTATGAGCATTATATGACTATAACCAATCATATTTTGGCCAAGACATACTGTAAAATATGTCTCAAGCAAATGATATTCTAGATTAGTGAGAGTAGCATTTCTTTAGTTTGTAATTGGGGGGACTTAGGTTTATAGTAGCTTTTGTTTTGACTTTTGAACTACAATCACATTTTCATACATTCAAAATGGACATGACGCATTGCAGTCATGCACCAACATGGTTTAATAGCTAAATAAAAGACTCCATTAAAAAAAAATTTAATAGCTAAATAAAAGACTCCATTAAAAAAAAATTTAATAGCTAAATAAAAGACTCCATAAAATTAAAAACAAGTAAGTATGATTGATTTTTGAGATGCACAGCCAAGAGACAATCACATTGGAGAAAGAAAATGCAAGAAAAATATAACTCTTTTCAATGATATTTATTAGTTACTAACACAAAATATATCACAATTACATTCTACAAATGTATATTTCCATATATTTCAAAGACTTATATTCTTTACAAAGATGTGAAGATGTTGCTTCTTTAGTGTTGCAAGTAGCCTTCAATAACTTCATTTCAGCTTCCAATGCCTACATATACAATCAAGGAAGTAAATTTTAGTGAATGAACAATATTGATCAACCTTCTAAGATTTAAGGCAACAAAAAATATTTAATATAAGTTTAAGATTATAAAAAGGCCATAACCACTACATCTTTAGAATTTACAAATAAACAAGAAGAAAGAATAATAATAGTGATAGAAAGAACAAGAAGCAAAAGGTAGCAAGTGCTAAAAGGTAAGATGCAACCTTGGGGGTGCACTTAGTTCTACTACAACAAACAACAAGTGAACAAGTGGTTTCTAATAAACTATAATTTCAACCTAAAATTTTGAGCATTGTTTAATAATGACTATAAGTTTCTATTGCCACAATTTTCAACTCAAATAAAATATGAAATGATTTCTTGAAGAAGTTGAAAATGAACTAAAATGACATGTTTTCAACTCAAATAATTATAGAGAACACATTTAGATGACCATTGAATCAATATTCAACTCAAAATGAGCTTTCAATAGAGTTATTTTTAGGAATTTTTTGTTCAAAATAGAATTTTTTTTCTATTATAATATAGGGATGTGAAAGTTATTTTTCAGTTCTACAATGTATCTTTTTACTTCAAAAATTTGTAACTAATTATTATTAACAAATAAAAATATCACTAATTCAAAACATTAACTTTCAAAGTAGAAAAATCTATTCATATATATTTTATTTTTTTAAATGTAAAATTCAAAAAATATATAGGGGGTCCAAAGTTTTGTTCGCACGTGGTTTCTAATGGATATTCTAAGTGAACTCCCCGTGGATACAACAAGGAGCAAGAAAAATAAAATAAAGATGTAACAAAAAGCAACAAGAAGCACAAGTTAAGATCCAACAAAATGCAACAAATAACAAGAAAAAGCAATAAATAAGATGCAACAAAAAACAAAAAACAATAAGAAGGAACAAGAAGCATGAACTAAAAAGCAACAAGGAATATGAACTAAGATGCAACAAGAAACATGAACTAAGAAGCAACAAGAAGCAAAAACTAAGAAACAAAAAGAAGAAAGAGAGAAAATGTAGCAAGAAACAAGAACTAAGAGGCAACTAAACCTAGAAGACAACAAGAAACAATGAAAAAGAAACAAAAATAGCCAAATGTTGCACTTTGAAGGGGAGGTACAAAAAATGGCGACTAGGGT
This sequence comes from Antitrichia curtipendula, assembly GCA_951230915.1. NCBI lineage: Eukaryota > Viridiplantae > Streptophyta > Bryopsida > Hypnales > Leucodontaceae > Antitrichia > Antitrichia curtipendula. The sequence continues at coordinate 10,866,529 of OX579642.1, read as the reverse complement.
TTTTAAATCCTGAATCAGTGGCAGCTACATAGAAGTGGTGGCTAGGGTTTCAAAATCGTAATCATGTGACTTGCCTTAGTCATGCACATGACTTGACATAGTCATGCAAGTGACCAAATATGACTATTCTAAGCAACTAAGCTATTTTGATAATCAAATTTGATCCAAAGTGAATATATGTTGCACTAAAACTCCACAAAATGCTTGGAGGGAAATTGCAAGGCCTTAAGCACCTACTATTATAGCAAAAAAGTGTACAAAAATGTGGGAGTGAAAGTATTTAATAGAAGTGTTTTTTAAAAGCATCTTTGAAGCAAAACAAGATATTATGCTTATATAGTTTAAGTATATCTTTGTAAGAACATCTAAACAACCATCTTTTAATTGCAATACAAGCATACGCATGCCTATAGTGAGCCTCAATCTTTATATGAATAATTTTGTGACTTAAATTATAGGGTCTACAAAGACCCTCTAAAAATGTGATTAGTATGACATTGCTGAAAACCTTTCTAAAAAATAAACAAACTTTAATATATGACATATATGAGTGTTTTAAATATATTCATGAGATAAAACATGCACAATCTTGTTCTTTATTGTTGGGTCTTAAGTCCTAACTTGGATAATTAAGTATTCTTCGATTAGCATTCTAAACAATGAACAATTTTTTTCTAATGATAAATTATAAATGGTTCACATCTTAATTAAAACTGACCAAAACTATAAAAATTAGAAGCTTGAGGTGGTTTTGGATGATTTTAGCCAATCTAAGCAAAACCCTAGACTTCCAAATCTAAGTTGAAAAATTCAAAAAAATTGATAGCTTAAGTTGTAGAGTACTACATACCTATTTAAAAATAATAAAATCTTTATAATGGGATATTTTTAGCAAAAATTATGGATGGATGAAGTTCTATCTCTTATTCATTTTTGAAGACTTTATTTAACATTTTCTTTTGGCTTGTAAGACTAAATTAACTTTTATTTTCAAGATTGGATTGTAAATGTCACCTAAATTTAAGGTTCCTTTCTAGCTTGAATTAGATGAATTTTGATATTTTTAATCCAAAATTAACGCTTTTGATTATCCGATTTCATTATAATCTATTTTTCTTAATACTTATCCATTTTACAAAGTGAAATATGTTCTTGAAAACCTTTTAAAATTACCTAAGTGATTTTTAATAGAAAGTTGGATTTTAATAAATTCTTAAGTTTGGGTTAACCTTCTAATTTCTAATGGTTTCTACAAAAAAAAATGTAACAAAGTGCCAAATTGAAGGACATGCCTTAGAATCCATTTCTATCTCATCCCAATTTTCTAATATGCATATTATAGTTGTATCATGAGGTGTGGCTTGATTACTTTTTATTGTATATTTTGTGTCTTTGTAATAATAACTTTTATAATAAGGTGATTAAATTCTATCTATGGTTGAATGTTTTTCTTTCAAACAATTTCTTTTTACTTCTCTCTCTTGACTTTTTCCAATATTTTTCTATGTTTTTGAATTTTTATTTTTATTTTTGGATTATTTTAGAATTACAATCTTTGATTTCTATTATTATTAATTGATTTTAATAATTCTAGAAATCAAACAATTGTAATGACATAATCCTCATAAGTGCTAAATAAGTATATATTGAAGACTTTAAAATTTCATTTGGTCAATTATGCATAAATTATGATCAACAATCTTTGTTTAATACAAAATCAGAACTCTATAAGGGGGTCAACTTAGTCTCTTAATTATGCCCAACGCTTTAAGTAGCAATTTTGGAACTATACTTCTAATTCAAACATTTAGACTCTAAATACAAATGGCATTCCTCACTTGCTCTTGTTCCACGAAGGTCATCTTCATTATATTGAGACTTTTTGCAATTTCATTTTTATCCTCGACTTGAGGATAAACCACTTTATCTCTTTACTAGTTTTTTTTTATAAATAAGTAACAACACCAATTTTTACTGATTCTATAACAGAATCACTATTTTAGCATTATTTAAAAAAAAATTCAATTACTATTTTTTTAAATGAATTTTCCAATAACTAGCATTCTGTCTCAAAATCTGCAAAAAGTCTCGATATAACAAATATGGCCTTTATGTATACTCAAGTATGGAATTTTTTCACTCTTTGTTTTTTCCTAAATTGAGATTTTTTTCAAGCTTCAAGTTTTTTTTCTAAACTCTACAATTTTCAATCTATTTCACTAGTTTAAATGCATTAGATTTCACTTTGTATCAACCAATCTAATTAACTCTTAATTTGTATCAACCACCACAATCAATATAATTAGTCAATCTTCCAGTGTAGGTTGTGCACCCAATCTATTAGTGTATGAATTAGATGTGTGATTATATCCTCATGACCTAATGTATTTGTTAAACAATATTCCTACTCTGTGGTTAAAGAAATCAACAATCTCTATATTTGAACCAATACTTTGTAGGACTTTCTTTGTCACCAAATATATATTTCAACTTAAAACCCCCGCCAAAAGGACCCAAAACACATTTAATATACATTTCGAGATCCTTTTCCTATCCTTTCCAACAAGATGGGCCGGAAATCAATCTATCTATTGTCTCATGTTGTTCATTGTTTCACTTTTCTCTATTTCCTTTGTAAACTATGTGAGAATTATAAAAAATTTAATTAAAATATAAACATATGCCATCCCAAATTTTTGAACACACACTAGAAGAAAAACGTGTCCACTACAACTGACTGAAATGCAACTACATGTCCTACGCAACTGCCTTGCAACTATAATCCTCTATATTTGCACCAACTTTGACATAGTTACTCTGTAATTGCAACATGTAATTACGCATACGGGAATGTAACAAAAGAGTTGATGTGAGGTACTTTACATCCAATCTTCATCACAATTGTCGATGTGGACAACTTTACGTTTTGTGAAGTCCAATGTGTCTATCTACAGTTGCATGTAATTTAAATTCGATAGCAATTTAATTAGAATGCAACTAGATTGCAATTGGACTACAATTGGATTGCAACTATAGTACAACTAGACTACAACTACATTGCAATTACAATTTGACTAGTGTTTGACTTAAAAACAAATAGACTTTAACTTGAAAAAACTAGCATGTAACTAGAAAACAACTAAAATGCAACTACTATTAAGTCTTTTATTAATTGTCCCACATCAATTGTCAAGAATATCATTAGGTTGAACATATAAGAATTGTAAGTTATAGCAGTATTGAGTAATGAATTTTGATAATGAAATTCTAATATTTATATATTTTGTAGATTTTATACTTTGTAGATTTCTACAAGTTGCAGATTTTTATAATCTACAAAAATATATAAATATTTAAAGTTCAAGATATTTCTAGATTTGGCAATCTAAAAAAAAAGATAGATCTTAAATTTAGAATCTACAAATCTTTGAAATTCAAATTTCAAATCTACAAGTCACAAAGACGCAAATTAGTTGCACAACAATCTCAAACTAATTGCACATCAATCGCAAACTAGTTGCACACCAGGCACAAACCAGTTGTAAGTCAATCGCAAACCAGTTGCACATTAGTTGCAAACAAGTTGCACACAAATGACTTCAACGTAAGCAACCAAATCAGAAAAGTTCATCAACGAACTTTCAAGTATACTGTCAAATGATAAACAACTTTGAATTTTTTGCAACTGCTTTGCAACTCATGCAACTTGTCCACTGCAACTGCGGGCTCCAAATTATCACCTAGTTGCAAACGACCTATGCAAGTATGCAACTACAAAATGAGTTGCACAGTGTAGTTGCAAAACCCCTCGTTTTCTTGTAGTGACAAGTTCTATAATAGACACAACATACAATAACAACAATAAAATTTTAATAGGCATGAAATAAAGTTACACCTACACCCTAAGAATGAGATCTACAGCCAAAGTACTAGAGGGCCATCTTAGATTGGCCCCCTTTTTGGCTTTTCCTTGGACTATCTAAAAACTGAAAAAATGATTATGAAAAAAAATGTGACTAAAAAATATGACTCCCCTCTAAAATATGATTGAAGCAAAAATATGACTACGTGCTCTCTAAAACATGTTTATTGTCTAAATTTTCCATGGGCTACTTCAAAAGGAGAAAAAATGACTATTAAAAAATATGACTACAAAATATGACTCAAGCAAAAATATGACTGGATGCTCTTCAAACATGTTCCTTGCTTAAATTTTCCTTGGGCTATCCAAAAAGGAAAAAAAATGACTATGAAAAAAAATGTGACTACAAAATATGACTCCCCAGAAAATATGACTGCAAAATATGACTCAAGCAAAAACATGACTAGGTATTCTTGAAACATGTTCCCCGCCCAATTTTCCTTGGCTACCCGAAAACAAAAAATGTCACTACCAAAAAGATATGACTACAAATATGACTAGACGTTCTCTAAATCTGTTCCCTACCATTCCCTATGAAGTACTTAGCCGTTACTATACTATACGCTTGTGAAGTACAAAATATGACTAATAGTCATATTTGTAGTCATATTTTTTTCAAGATGTTGGCCTCCAAAAATATGACTACGAGCAATTGCTAGTCATCCCTAGTCATATTTTTGTAGTCATAAAATGCAGGTTTTGTTGTAGTGCCACCAACGAGTTAAGAATGTGGATGGCCCACTACGAAGCTTGATGTGCAAAGTGGCCTTTTCAAAATTGGTGTAGAATGGATTTGATTGATTGTCTTGGACACATTGGGCACCATGTGTCTATTTCTTCGTTGCTCCGTGCTCACCATTGATTTATTGCTACCGCTTTGTGCCATATCATCCAAAAGAAGCCCGCCTCTTTTTTGGCACGTTCTTGGGCCTAAACTATCCTCCATTTCAATCTGAAGTTTCTTGGTAGGGCACCGCTCTATTTTTGCTCTACAAAATTAGGGACATGATGGCTTCTCCTAAGTAGTTTGTGACCTAACTTTGTAGAGAAATTCAAGATGGGAACGTTTTGGCCATTTGCATCCACTCGAACTTTCTTGGATTCTAGTCAATGGTATCTAGCCTCCCATAATAGAATATGATGGTGGTTTTCTTTTGTCCTCTCTGCTTAGAGACGACCCTCATCCTATGGAATACTCCTTTTAGTGTCAGGTTCTTCAGTGCACAATATTGTGGGGGGTTGGCTAGAAGGATGTTGGCAGTGGGTAGCACAATGAATCCGGGGGCGTCCCATCTGGGGGGCCAAAAGTTAGCTGGGTGGACAATGTAGGTGGGTTCCCCTGGTAGAACTTAGAGTATGGTATGTGGGATCTTGTTGTCATCCTTAAAAAACCATTCAATCTACTCTTTCAGCTTGGCTTTAGGGAGGCGGGGGATAATGAAGCCTTCCCAATAGGCCTAGAGTGCCAAGATAGCCACGTACGATGTTCCTTCTTCCCTTGTTTTTAAACCAAATTTGGTCTTTGTTTCGGGAGCCGTAAGGAGGTGACCTTGGAATCGGGCATCCCAAATCTTTTTTAAGCCTTGCATGTGCAATTAGGCCACCTTAGCTTTCGAAAAACCGGATTTGATTGGGGAAACAAATCTTGACCACTAGAAAGACTTGGCTTTGAATTCTTCAGGGATTTTTGGCCTAATTGGTAAAAGCTCTAGCAGTCACTAGATTCTTCTACATTGAGCCAACCCTGCCCAAAGTAAGGGATCCTTTCTAAGCTTGAAATTTTTAGAACATGAAGAATTCCAAACTCTAATTCCAGTGACCCCTTAAGTATGACTGATTGTTGCTGAGGCCAAATCTGAGCAGGGTGTGGAGATTTGAGCTGCTTGATTTACACGCCTTAAGCACCTATTTGATCATTAAAGCCATGAAGGCATTTTGGGGGTTGATGGTATTGATCATGCCTTCATTCCATGATTGGCAACATTGTACCAAGTGACTTTAGTTCTTGCACAATTAAGGGATCCAGACTATAGGAAATTTTGAATATTAGAGGTTATCCGCTTGACACCAACTTGAAGTCCACCTCAGATCAAGACAAAGTAGAAGGTAAATGAGACCAAAGTATTGTTGACAATCATGCTTATGTTGATGGGGTTGACCTTTGCTTAAGGACTAGTATTAAAGGTTCTTGATTGTCCTTTCTTTGAAAAAGGTATCAACAAAGAGTGAGGTTTGACGTATACTAGTAGAAAATTCAGTTTTTCTGTTGTTTTGGACGCGTTGTTTCGGACAAAATTTGATAGAAATCTGTTGAAATCAACAGATTTCTATCAAAATTTGTCCGAAACAATGTGTCCAAAACAACAAAAAAACTGAATTTTCTACTAGTCGACCCATCCTAAAAGAGGTCCCAAATAATTTGCTCACACTGTCTCCTTCCACCCAAACTTTCCCAAGAAGTTGCGTCCATGGGGGCGAGCTTCCTCGGCTTGCCAATATCTTCTCGATTTTGCTAAATTTGAGATGAAACTTGTCGCCAAACAAAATCAACCTAGCAACGCTATTGTGGATTGGACATGGTCTTGTGTACCCAATAGTGAAAGGGATGTATCATCTGCAAATTGTGTGATGAGTTGTTGATGTCTTTGACTAGGCTTGGGCATTGAGCATCAACATCTTGGTTATGGGAATGAAACTTTGAGGGAAGTTGAATGTTGTCATTGCCTTTGTAAGGAAGGTCAAGTCTACAGTGTTGAAGGCCTTGGAGAAGTCTAGTTTTAGAAAGATCATGAAATGTTTGGAGTGTTTTGCCTAGGCTATGGCTTTGTGGATTAACATGATGTTAGCCAGGATGAACCTAAGAAGCAAGAATGTTGATTGGTCCACATCTATGATCTCCATAAGGATGGGATTGTAGGCGTAGTTGCAGAATTTTTGCAATGATCTTGTAAGTAGTGTTGAGCAAGGTAATGGATCTTCAATTGGTTCAGGTTGAAGTTCCTAGATTGGTGTGTGATGCCTGGTTTGCCTTTATATCTCTTCCATCAAGCAAGAAATTCAGAGGACAAGTGTTCCAAGATGGTGGCCACAACTGGGTTGCGTAGCATGGATGGGTCATTTTGAATTGGGAGGGAGGGAGAACTGTTACTTGGAGGAGTGGCGGGTGAACCTAAGAGATGTTGCCCTTGCTGATTGTAGGAGCAAGTGAGATTGAGTTGGTTGCCATTTTGTTTAGGTCGAAGGAAAGTTCTATCCCTTGGGCAGTAGAGGATTCGAGTCTTGTGGCAAGGGGTGGTAGGGATGTGGGGGCTCCGATGTGAATGTGTCTTTTTCATTGCTCCTTGGAGACTGAATAGTTTGGCTAGATGTTCCCCGATTGGAGGACAGCCTGGCATTTGGCTTGGTCTTACTTCAATTGCCTCGTATAGGTCCATTGGGGTGTCTTCTTTTGCCATTGCAGTCTTCTGTACGAGAAGAGGTTGGTTGGAGGGTTGAGATGGCACCGTGACTTTGTGAGGGCATGTCCGAGGATCTTTTGGTAGCCTCTCTTTGCCTAATTGGGGGTTGGTATTTGCCCTTCTAGTCTACTTCCATATGATAATTGGGGGGCCTATGGCTCCATGGTTAGCAACGTGTGTTTTTTGCTAAGGGAGCATCTGATGAGCTCCTTGGATGTTCTATAAGGGCTCCAAGTCTTTGCTAGTGCTTTCTTGTTTCTCCTTCCCGAGTGGGGCTTCCTTGCGTGTAGGTGGATTTATCGGTTGCCTTGCGGAGTTTTCTTCTCTTATTATTAATTCCCATCCCATCTCATTTTGTTTCTTAGGATTTGTATAGTTTGAGGAGTTGCTTGCCATATCTGAGGAATTATCAATATGGTTGAGGTGAATCCTTCTACCAAGGGCAATAGAAGGGGAAGGTTTTGGTTGGGGTTGATTCTTTTAGTGGGGCGATTCCTCTTTCTAATATGGTTGAATTTTGCATGTCTGGATCTTTTTCGTGGTTCTTGTCTATAGACACGTTGCTTCTCCTGAATATTGGGCAGTCCTTTGCTAGGTAGTCCATTGCTTGACACAATTTCACTAGAAGAAAATGAGGGGTTCTGCAACTGCAAAGAACAACTGCTTTTTGAGTTGTGTGACTAATTTGTGACATGTGACAATCTAGAGGTCCGTAGTTGTAGTAGACAAGTCACATAAAAAATTAGAGTTGCAAAATGAAGTGAATCTGTTTTTCATCCGGCAGCGTAGTTTGAACTTTGTTGACGGGTTTTTTTGACGTGGTCGCTTATGTGTACTCGCTGCCACGTGACGTCGATCATTCAATCGATGAATTGTGCGACTTGTTTGCGACTTATTTGTGACTCCATTGGGACTTGTTGGCGACTCATTTGCGACTTGTTTGTAACTTATTTGCGACTTGTTTGTAACTTGTTTGCGACTTGTAGATTTTAAAATTCTAATCTTAATGATTTGTAGATTTTGGATATTACAAATCTAAATTCTATTTTAGATTTCAGATATTTAGATTTAAAAGATTTCATTGGTTTAGGAAATTATGTAATTTAAAAATTCTTGGATTTTTACAATTTGTAGAAACCTACAATTTGTAGAAATCTACATGTAATAGAAATCTTAAAATTCTACTAAGGGAGTTCATTACATAAGAATACAACAACTTACAAGTCTTATATGTCTAACCTAATGGTACTCTTGACAATTGATATGGGACAATTGCTATAAGACAAATAATCGGGAAACAAATTAGAAAATGACTACAAAATGACTGCAAAACAACCAAAAGAATTCTAGAAAATTCTAGTTGTTTTCTAGTAATTTTCTAGTTGTAATCTAGTCACAGGGAAGCTCTGTAATAGTGTAGGGTTACAAGAGTGTAACAGAGTTGTCATTTACAAATTCTAGTTGTTTCTAGTTGCAATCTAGTCGTTTTTTAGTCGGACTATAGTTGTTTTCTAGTTGCAATCTAGTTGTTTTCTAGTCAAACTATAGTTGTTTTTAGTCGCAAAGTAGTTGTTTTCTAGTCATTTTCTAGTCGAATTGTGGTCAAATTTAGATAATATGCAATTGTGGTTTGCCACAGAGGACTCCATGATGCTTAACATCGACAACTGTGATGAAAACTGGATGTAGAATACTTCACAGTAATTCTAATTGCCAACTCTATTACAATCCTATAACCCTACACTTCATTCTACAACTACTTTGCGACTAAACAACCTAATTGTCAAATTTGGTGCATATAGAGAGGATTACAGTTGCAGGATAGTTGTATAGGACACTAGTTGCATAGTAGTCGGTTGTGCTGGACACGTTTTTCTTCTAGTGTTTGCACCTTACTAGAAAGTTGGAGTAGTCTACCGTGATGATTTCTCTTTTTTATGTTTGGGCGTTGGAGATGACAAGCTGAGTTTTCCAATTATGATCAAATTGAAGGGCTATATAGAATCGTTGCGTCAAATTAGAAGTGTTGCTCTTATCCCATCCATGACCTCTCCTAATCCTCCTACAATGACTTTAGCCACCCTGTGGAATTCCTAGGAATTGTTTTGAGTGAAATCCATGTTTGGATCTTGATTTTGGTGGGTTTGTCGGCATTGAAGTTGATAGTCCATGATGGAATAATGTAAGTCCTCCATCTAGAATGATGGGGGGTGAGCATCAAGAGTTTTTATATTGCCGTGCTTTGATTTGTATAGATTTCAAAGAAACCCCTCTCTAGGTCACATCCAAGGCGCACCCCCTCTCCTATTAGATTTTGAATTTTGGCAATCCATTGTGATACAACTGCCGGAGCTTGTTTCCTTCCTACAAAATAGACAATTGTTGTATGTTTCCTCAACCTCTCCGACTCCTTCCATACTAGCTCTTGATCTACCTGCACTTCCAAGATTATATTACAAAGTAAAAAGCCAATTGCGCTGCAGGTAAAACCTGACAATGCGGTACCAGGAGTGGCTTCATTTTATGATGCTTGGCATTCCTCCCCATGCTTGAGACGGTAGCCACTAACTCCGGTTTGATTTCCTCTATAACTCCCTTCATCGCTCATTCTTTGTTGTCCCCCAACGTCGACTATTAAGTTGGCGTGGGCTTGAGTAAAGAATCGACATGGGAGAGCTTTGCCATCTTGTAGCTCTGTTCATGTTTTGATGAATGGAAAAAAACCCTAATTTTCCTCCAACCCTAATTTTATGAAGTAGGCCCCACTTAGACTTGATTTTTGTTCCAAATGTGGGGCTTGAGAATGAAGAGATTGCCTAAGACGCTAACTACCGAGTTTGGATTAGGTTAAATTGAATTGGGATACTATGGATTGATTAATCACTTGAGACAAGCTTGCTTCTGACGAAGTAGCGCTTGCAAGAGCAACTTAGCGTCCGCCATCATTCAATGGTCAATTTGTATCTTACAGTTTCAACACTTGATTTTCAATAGCAACCAACTTGGCACTCAATGGATCTAAGTTTTTGTGCCAACAATGACTACCTAGGGCCTCCCAAGCTAGCAACTCTTGAAGATAATCTATTCATTGGAATCAAAGAAAACAACTGAGTCAATGTTGTTGTCAGGACCAAACTAGTCCTATTCTATGGCACTGACTTTGTCCACCACTACTTCTTCCCTAAAACAAAAGAGGTAGTGTGTTATATGCAATTCCAAATTACCCCAAAAAACATTTGGCTAAAAAATGGCAAAAAGTTGTAAAGTTTTTGAAAAAAATCTTCAAATTAAATAAAGATCTTGGATGAAATCACCAGCTTGTGGATGAAAAGATAATTGTAGACATGGAATATGTACTAATATGATTTTTTCAATCAAATATGTAAATAATGCAAAAATTTGGAGCACCACTAAAAAATTTATATTGCCAAATTGACACTTTATAAGAAATGAAAAAAACAAAAAACTGGTTCTATGGTGATCAAATTCTAAGAATGTTTGTGTCAATAAAAATTCAAATAAATAATCTATGGTAACAAAATATGTACCTTGATCTTAATATTGTTCACTATTAGTGGTAGGAGGGTGTCTTTGGATAAGGTAATTGCAAAGCAAACCAAGTTATCAAAAATAATTGCTAGTTAGGACTTAATGAATCACAGGCAACGAGGTTGATACTGACCTGCAATTATTTTTGATGACTTGGCTTGCTTTGCAATCACCAGACTTAACCCCTGAAGTCCTAAGGCCATGTTTCCATCAAAAACCACTCAAAACTGCCATTTCTAGAGCAAAGAGCAAAAAACAAAATTTAATTTCTTTTTTGCATATTTACCCGTAGGATCTTGTACTAGACTAGTGTAAGAATGTGTGGAAGAAATTTTAGAGATTTTGACCGTGTAGATTGCAAGATATTTGCATTTAAAATGAAGGAATCTAGGTTTTTTGCACCTTGCTCAACTACATTTTTTGGCTTTGAACCTTTTTAATTAAAATTTTTTGCTCTAATGATTTTGAATTTTGAATTTTATATGATGAAGAATTGAGTTGAGAATCTAGAAAAAAAATATTTAAAAAAAAACACTTAGTTTTCACTCATTAAAAATTTGTTAAGTAGAAGTAGATTCAAGATTGAAGAAAAAATTAAATCATTAACCCCTAAAACCCCGCTTGTCCCCTTGGGGAACAATTTGGGTCCGGGTAGGTTCCTATTGTCTCAATTTGAAGTAAAAAATTTTGAGATTTTTTGAGGTTGTGTAGCTTTGCAAGAGCTTTGTGGATATATAATTTTTGTTTCCAATCGGATGCCGGATGAAAAAGTTATGGCACAATGAGCAAGAAATGGAGATTGGCGGGCAGCCCCCAAAAAATCACAAAAAGTCAAAATATTTTTTTTGAATTTTTTTTCTAAAAGAGTATGTTCTTAACTACATGTGATGCTTTGATTCATTCTATTTGGACTAGGGATGAGAAAGTTATGGACAATCTTAGTATTTTGGGCAATTTAAGCATCTTCTTGAAAAAAAACTTTTTGTTCAACTATGAGTGCTAGTATCTCCCAATCCGTACAGTGAAATTTGATGAAATTTTTACTACATGATCTCAGACAAGTTAAGTACAAGATCCTACGCTTAAATTCCCAAAAAAACAAAAAAAATAATTTCCTTAAGTGAATACAATAGAAGTGTTGGTTTTGAGTGGTTTTTGGGAGAAAACATCCTCGGGGTTTTAGGGGTTAATAGCTCTAAGATAGAATTGAAATATACTAATCTCAATGGTGAGATTGTTCTAGCAAGAAATCTAGACCATGTAAATTTTTTTTTTTTTTTAATTGTTAAAATTGAGTTCAGAAATGAATCCTACAAGTTATTTTTTCAAAAAGATGCTCTAGTTGCCCAAAAAATAAGATTGACCGTAACTTTTGCATAACAAATCCAAATGGAATGAATCAAAGCTTCCCATGTAAATAAGAATAAAATCTATATAAAATAAAAAAATTTAATTTTTAATTTAAAGATTTTTAGAAGATTTTTTTCTACCCGCCGAACTAAAATTTGGGGTTTTTGTGCCATAACTTTTGCTCCTGGACACCAATTGAAATAAAAATTACATTTTTGGAAAGCTAATGTGAATATCTATCTTCACAAAAAAAAAATTCAGAAAATCACAAAAAATATTGACACCATAGAAGCCTGCCTGAAATCCACTTTGTCCCTCGAAGGGACAACAGGACTTTAGAGGTTAATCTCAATATAGGAGGGTTTGAGCCATTTGACTTCTTTGATTGCTTGACCAATCAAAACATGCCACAAGAACAAAAACTCCGGCTTGCATTTAGATTATGTTTGCTGGATCCACACTTACTAAGTTAATATTGGTTGGTAGTAGGATAGGAGGCTCATAAAGCCTCCACTTAACCCCAAAGTGACATTCAATTTTTGGGGTTCAAAAACATCATTGCTTTTGAAGCTTTATGGATCTAAATGTCTTCAAGTTATATAAATCTCAACCGTACAATCTTGTAGTGTACATGTTGTAGATGACATGTACAAAATTTGAAGTTAATTGGCCACATAGATTGCAAGATCATAATGTTTTAGTGTTGAAAATGGATGCTGAAATTTTCCCAAAAACACATTTGGAGGTGAAATTTGATTTCTAAACCTACTCAAATGAAAAAACTTTACACTACAAAATTATTCAAAACTAGTATACAAACACATTTGTGGGAAAAAAATTCATTCAATTGACTCATTGTGTCTACAAAACGGCTTTGAAATGTCAAAAATTAGCAAGAAAAATTGCAAAAAACAGATCTAAAGCTGAACCTCCTCCTACTAGAATGCTTCTTTGTCACTCATTAATTCTTGGATTAACATGAAATTTTAGCCACACAAACTAGACTAGTATGCGCAATTTTTCCAAAAATTTTTATTGAAAATGGACTCTATATGACGAAGAAACAAGCCGCCGAAGTTCACTATACTCCAAAAATGGCAGGATTTGGAACTTCGAATTGCTCCCAAACATTCAAAACAACTTGGATTGACATGAAAACTTTACCACAATAACTATACTTCAAGGGGAAAAAAACCCAATTTTTTTTATTGAAAATGAGCAATGGATGAAGGAGATACAAGGCCCCGAAGTTGCAGCCCTAAAATACAATTTGGTGAACTCAAATTGAAGTTGTGAACTTCGATTGGCTTCCAAAAAATCAATAAACCTTGGATTAATCTGAAAATTTTACCATACAAACTAGAGGGGAGAACGCAACTTTTTCAACAAATTTTATTGAATTTGGACCTTGGATGAAAAAGTTACAGCACTTTGAACTAGACTTGAAATTGCGTGAGGACACTTTCTGTCCTCTTTGTCACTTTGGGGTTAAGGAGAAGTAGACACCTGCAGGGAAATCAGTGCATCGGAAGAGGGCCAAATTTTAAATGGCGGAGAGAAAAATGCGGTGGAAGCAGTGACTGGGATTTTTCTGGAAATTTTCTGAGCAATTCAGAATTTACAACAGAATTTCAAAGTCACGTGCCCATATGTGGGCTTTATCTGTGCTCATAGGTTGCAGCTATTACCATTTACAACATGCCTTTGAATCGAACAACTATGTCCAAAAACTCGTAAAGAGGTTGCTTCTAAGCTTACTGAATTAACCTCTTTAGCAGTTAACTTACTAAAGTGATCACTCCTTGCCACAGAAGGATCCACACTCGGTAAATCACTAATCACTGCAACTCATAGGCTGCACTTGTATTTTACATTAAGTTAACAAAGATCTTAATAACAACGTAACTATGGTCACCTCACAATGGTCCTGAAACAAAGCAAGAGCACTGGCATTCTAAATATTGTAGAAAGGATCATCCATTTCCATTCTAAATTTTCTATTTGATACCCACCATGTTGAAATTTTGCACAAGCAAGCGATGAGCATTAACAGTCTTCATTTGGCTCTCTGTAATCAATCAAAACATGCCATGACAGCAAAACGATCCTGCATTGAGCTTATGGAAATAAATAATTGGTAAAGTAGACCACTGACTTGCAACCTGTGTGAAACCTAACTTCCTTTTTTGAGCATGGTGTTGGTACAATCGCTTCTACAATTTATTTGTTTGTTAAATCTTTCAACGTTCTTGCAACTGCAATCCTGCCTTCTGCCTTTTAAAAAACATAAAATCAAGGGGAGCGTATTGCCTTGTTGTATATTGTTGAGGCAATTGTGTGTAAACCACTCTTGAGTTTCAACGACTGGGTGAGACTTCAATCCACTTTGAGATGGATACTTCCAGCAATTCCTGCTGCACAATCACAGTCAGTCAGGCTGCCTTAGTTTCCTTTCCCATTCCCACGTCTTTCCAATCTCTGGCAACATCTGCGCGATCTTGCCTACAAAAGCTTCCAGCTGCAGATCATGGCAAATGGACTGAACTACGTTAGTCTGATGTGTCGACGAACTCCACACGTACTAAAATCGAACTGTCTCCCGTCTCAAAAACGAGACACACTCGACTCATAATCTTGATCACATGGAAAGGTTTCCATTTGTATTAATCATTCTTTTGGCGAAATTCAAGGTGTCAACACGTGAACATTCAAGTGATGAGAGTTAGGACTTTCAAGTGTTTTTCAATGGGAATGATTTTAGTTGAAATCAACACCTTGGAGCCCTAAAATCTAAGTCGACTATAGATCTGAGATTTGAGTTGGGCTATGTTTCCTTGTAGAGAGCCCTTTTAAAGTGTATTGATCTTGTGATGTGACGCCGAAGTATCGAATGGGACCATTCCAGTGCGAAACTGCCGAATTGGTAGAAGAGTTCTTGGTCCATTCCAACTCCAAAAACCTCAATCAGGAGGCTGTCTTCTATATGAATTCTTGACCATATATACAGACTCTAAGAGTGGTCTTGAATTCGAAACTCTTGAGGCTGTCAGTTTCATGAAATTGGCAGAAAATTATTCACGACCTTTGGGCAATTTTCAAGGCGGACCCCTTGACCGCAAATCGATACCAGACTGACCTAGTTTTCAAACCTGGCAGCAGTGCAAATTCACATTCTGTACTCACGAGGACGGAGCTCTTACCAGTGCACCAATGTAACGAATCTGACGTTCTTTCTACAATCATATGGTTGAGAGGCTCAAAAGCAAGCATTACCAGAAATATTTGTTAATTCGTTTTTATATACTTGGTAAAGAACTCCCCTTGGAACTGAATCTGTCTTTTTTGGCTCATCCCAATGTTTAGAAAGAGAAGCGACGATGATTATGGTTGGAATCCTCTTCTGACTAACTTAGCCACGATTACTTCCACACATACCAGAGTTGGTGTTTTGGTGCATTTGTTGTCATTTTATGAGCAGCTTGAAGTTACCACCACAGATTGGTCCAAAAGCAACGGGGAGAGAGAATTTCGGCAGCACGTAAGAGCTCAACTCCACAACTCACAAGTGGGGTTTGATATAGAATTTCTTCTGGTAAAATGGGCAATTTCATTAAAATGGTGATATTATTTTAAAATGGCATGAAATCAGTTCAGAACAGCCATTATGAAAACTATACCCGTCCTAGATGGTGAAAATGGCACACCGTCAACATGGCACTTGGAATACCTCCATTTTAATGAAATTACCCATTACATGAAAATGTGGAGTTTCAAGGATTTTCACTTGCTGAAAATTTGGCAGAATATGGAATTACAGATTGTTGTTCTATCAGTATACTATGCTTTGTCACTCATAGCTTTAATTTCATTCTAGCAATTCGGATGATTGTTTGCTGATGAGGGAGGCTTTTTTACAAGTTTAGACTTCTGAGTGCGTTTGGAGCAACTTCCGGCCGCAAGCAGGAGCAGGTGCAGACAACAACATAGTTGCATTTCAGCAACATTAGGATGGAATTTGAACAATCATTCCAACTCCTTCCTTTTGGTTTAAGGTACTAATGAAAAGGTGCTGACAACAGACACAAAAGAATGGTCATATTAGTTAAATTGGCAATGTTCAGATCGCCCCAATGTTGCCACATTCAAGTGCCCAAAGCACTAAAAATCTAGGACTAGTAGATACCTAATAAGTTGCAGGCCACAGGCGTCTGCCAAAGTTGATGCCAATCTTGTGAATTTCCACTGGACAACACAAATTCCACAGTCGGCAATTCTAAGAACATCCGAATGTCGTTCAATCCCAAGTTGTGGATTCGGAAGCACATCAACATTCTCTCTGCATTGCTCAAGGGTCGACAGCCTTCTTGCCGTTCCTTATGGGCAGATCAGGGTGTTTTTTCTTAGGCAATTAAATGCCCAATTTCTCAGAAAAAAAAGAAGGCAGCATCAGGAGGGCAGATGGTTCGTTTCAGAGGTCCAAAATTGTTGGAATTCAAGCTGGCATTTCACGTGCTCTGAATTGTGACCCAACTTTCAAAAATGCTTGAAATGCTAGCTCTAGATTCTAGGACAAATTGATAGGACAAATTCGCTATTTCAATTAACAGGAGCATGTGTAGCCTCATTCAACCTCCTGTTAATTGAAATAGCGAATTTTCAATTAACATGTGTAGCCTCATTCTTCATGTGGTAGCCATTCTGTGAGACTTTTTTTCTCTTCTTCTCTGTGGGTTCAATGCTCTAGATGATGTTTGCAATGGATTCCTATTGTTTTTAAAATTTTAAACTTTAAAAAAAAAAAACTTGATTATTCAGTAGCTGCCTGGTCCAACTTGAAAACCTTCAAACTGAAGTTTCAGTTTGAAAAAGGAGCACGTTACAGAAAGTGGTGCTGATTTCTGTGTACTTTTTTCCCCTGCAATGAAAATTGTCCACGTGTTTCAAAAAAAAGGAAAAAAGTGGTGCTGAAGACTTGGAACACCGAAACTGAAGGAAGACCTCGGGAGCAATGGAAGATTCTACCAAATTCAGGTAACTACACTTTTACCCTAAAGCACCGGGGTTTATTTGGGGCAAAAAAACTGAACTGCCACTTTTTGAGGACAGAAAAGAGAAAATGAAATAATAATCAACATCACAAAAATGGGGCAGCAAAGACTACCATGGGAATGTGTGGAAAAAATTTCATAAACTTGGACTGTGTAGATTGAATTAACCCCTAAAAGACCAAGGTCATTTTTCTGTCAAAAACCACTCAAAACTGCCATTTCTGTTGCGTTCATTCAAGAAAACAAAAAATATATATTCCAGAATCTAACCGTAGGATCTTGTACTTTACTTGTCTAAGATTATGTGGTAAAAATTTCATGGATTTTGACCGTACAGATTGGATGATATTAGCATTCAAAGTTGGAAAAAAAGAAGTTTTTTTGGAACACTAGCATGCAATTTCAGATGACTTTGACCGCCCTTTGTGGAAAAGTTTTGCATTGTGGACTTTGAATTTAATTTACTTTTCTATTGAAGAATTGAGTTGAAAGTCTAGGAAATTTTTTGAAAGTCTAGGAAAAAATTTCAATTTCAAAATGCTTGTTTTTCATTCTTTAAAAATTGTCAAGTAGAAGTAGGTCCAAGATTGAAAGAAAAAATAAATCATTAATAGCTCTAAGACTGGATTGAAATACAATAATCACAATGGTGAGTTTGTTCTAGAAATCAAACTTAACCTTGTCAGAAAAAAAACTGAAAAATTTGAAAATTTGCATTCAGAGATGAATCCTATAAGTTATTTTTCCCAGAAGATGCCTAGATTGCCCAAAAAACAAGATTGTTCATAACTTTCACATCACTAATCCAAATGGAATGAATCAAAGGTTCATATGTAGACAAAAATATGATCTACAAAGGGAAAAAAAAAATTTAATTTAAATTTCATGTTTTTGTGGATTTTTTTCCTTCCTGGTGAAGTGAAAATTATGCTTCAAATGGCATAATTTTTGCTCTCGATCACCAATTGAAATAAAATTTATATTCCCACAAAGCTAAGAAGTTTGTCTATCTTATGAAAAAGTTTCAAAAAGTTTCATTAAAAAGTGAAGTTATAGAAACCTACCCAATATCCAATTTGTCCCCTAAGGGGACAATGGTCCTTTAGGGGTTAAACACTATAGCATTTGAAGTTAGAAGAATTTTTTATCTTTTGTCCTTGTCCAATCAATAGCTCTTTAACTCTTTGTGGAATGTGGATTTTGCACTAGTACAGATTTTATTTTTATTCTTGGAGGTTGCATTCTATATCACGTTAGTTGCCAAATTACACAAGTGAATTAGGAGGAGTTTTGCATATGTTGCCTCAAGCTTCTTGGCTTGCTCAAAAAACTTTGTCCAACATAGTTTTGATAAAGGCATCCACTTGGGGGAAATATTATATGCTTATGAACGAAAATACATATTTATATCTTGTATCAAAATTTGGAAGATTCATCAAAATTTGACTTGGTAGGAACTTCTCCAAACTTCACTTGGTCATTCAAAAACCAAGTTGTCCGTAAGGAGTTATAAATGGTGTCACGGTAGTTCCTATTATTTGATGGGACAATAATGTTTTTTTTTAATTTGTCATTAATTACAAGGCGATTGATATTCAACTAAGCATGCTCATTATAGGGGTCATTAATATGAATTTTGTATGCAAAAGTTATAAGGGGGTAAATAATTTTTGGTAGATTATCCAAAATGGATACAAGTTATGATATTATTGTTGTGTAGCTTCGCAAATTCTATATGCACTCATTATTAAAGATTGTATGGGCTTCCATTTCAAGGTATTTGCAAGGGTAGTTGTTTGAATTAGATGTAGGTATCTTAGAGGTATTTGCTATGCAATACTTTTTGTGGACCGTTCCTCCAACCGTCTCCAATGTTTTGTAGCCCTTTTATCTCCTAAAGTCTCAAGGCCATTTTTTTTTTGTAAAAAACCACTCAAAACAACCATGTTCAATGCAAACGACAAAAAATTTAAGCATTCATCCCTTCCCTTCTTTCTTAATATTCATTTTTTAAAGAAATCTACTTCAATTGTTTTTGTCTTATTGTGGCATAAATTTTGCTCTTGGGCACCGATTGAAATAAAAATTATATTTTCCAAAAGCTAACTAATTTTTTCACTTTTCAAAATAAAAATTCAAAAATCTTATCAAAAATTGAGATCATAGGTACTTTCCCAAATCTTCAAGAATTCTTATAGGGACTCTTGGAAAAACAACAGTTAATGACTAAATCTTTTTTTTTATTGTTACATGTTTTTCCTGGTGCTTTTATACAAATATGTTGTTTATTTCATTTCATCAAATTAGTCATATAATAATAAGTTTTTTTTAGATTCAAGTACTACCGTACTTTAGAGGAGGAAGGAGGAAGAACCAACCATAATTTGACCTCATTGATGTTTTGGAATTAAGCAATATGTTCATGATGATTGGTCTTTCAATGTAAGCGTTTTCAATTACAGTCCATAGGCCAAATTGTATGGAAAGAATGACTTCATAATGTAAGGTAATACAACCTATTTCATTCCCTTCTTGCAAAATCAAGCATTATTGTTAATTAGGTGCATCCTATACATTAGCCTTTTGAGAATAACTCAATATACGGAGGGATTAAATTGTTATTTTGGAAGGTTTTATAGATTTTTCAAGTAAAAGATAGCAGTTTTTTTTAGTATTAATATATGTGTATTAAATGGTTCATTAAAAAGTAAGAATCATCAAAATGTAAGAATCCAATAAGACAAGTTAATATTATAAAATGTGAATTGTCTCAAATGACAAATTTTGGATGAATAGGTAAACCTTTGGATAGGTAGAGAATAAAAAATAGCCTATTCAAAGTCCTAAAATAGTAGCCAATATCATAATATTGATAATGTACTTAATTGTTTATCAAAAGTAAAATCCAACAAACAAAAATCCATTATTATCTCAAGATGTGAGTGAACTTGAATAGACTCAATTGCATTATGAATTGACTTGATTTTGGATGAATAGATAGCATGTTGAAATGGAAAAAAAGTCCATCAATACTTCAAGAGGATAGTAGACTAGAATAGATTGAGTTGTATGAATTGTATATACAAGCTCAAGAATGGCCTATTAAAAATCCTAGGATTATAATTATAATGATAATGGATTGTATTCCTAGACTTTGAACACAATGATGCAAAAAAATCTTACCGGTTCATCATGATTTAAATTCCTAGTTAGTATCTACTACTTTGATTGATTCTATTTCTATAAACAATTTAAAAGCGTTGTAAACATTCAAAGTTTTGAGGGAGTATGTACCAAGTGTTCAAAAAGATTATACCTTATGCAAGACGCTAAATCTTGCATTTAAAAGTGGGCCCGCCTAACATGGCCTGCATGATTCCTTGCCTGTACCATGGGACTCGGCTGAGTGTGTAAGTGCAAGACCGTGCCACCACCGAAACGGAAGACATTGCCAACCACCTATGTCCTTTGCTCAGCAACGGGTTGCAATGGGTTTAGGGTTTAGGGAGGTGGATTAGGGTCTTAGGATTATTTTATTAAGTAAGAGAGGCTTAGTGTCTTGTAGTCTTATTTATATATTCTATATGGGTTGTTTTACTTGCTACGGCCCCTCATGTATATAAAGGGTTTGCCTTCTCAATTCTAAATGCAAATAATGAATGGCTTTTGAAGAAAAGTGAGATAGATGTGATGTCATGCCACATCAGTGTGGGCCCATTTCAAATAAACAATTTAACATCTGCAAAGAAAGACAACGTCTAAACAACTCCTTCAAGTTCTACTAGAACAACATTTTATGGCACACTTCACACAACATTTTTTGAAGTTTTTGTAGGTTGTATAAAGTTCCAACCACATCCGTCTTCTAACCATGTACTTCATAGCAATTTCCTCGTTCTGTAGGTCCTGCACAAAATGGACCCTTTAGTTGTTTTAAGATTACTTATTAAAAATTTCATTTAAGAAGGACCCTACTGCTTATACGTCCTATAGAAACTTCAAAAAATGTTATTTGAATTGCACCACAAAATATTGTTTTAGTAGAACAAGAAGAAGTTGTTTGGACTTGTCCTTCTTTTTAGGATGTTAAATTGTTCATTTGAAATGGGCCTACATTGATGTGGCATGACATCACATCTACCTCACTCTTCTTTAAAAGCCATTCATTATTTATATTTAGAATCGAGAAGACAAGCTCTTATATACATGAAGGGTTGTAGGAAGTAAAACAACCCATATGGGATATGTAAATTAGACTACAAGATACTAAGCCACTCTTATTTAATAAAATAATCATAAAATCATAATCCCCACCCTAATCCCTAAACCCGTTGCAACTCGTTGCTATGTAAAGGATATGGGTTGGCAGTAGTGGCACAGTCTTGCAAAGTTGTGGTCTTGCACCCGCATGCTTGGTCAAGTCCCGTGGTCCAAGACGGGGACCATATCGCACCATGTTAACCAGGTCCACCTCCGAGTGCAATATTTAGCGTCTTGCCTACCTTATAGCTTAAAACATGTATACAATTACTTTATGCGTGTAAGACAAATCACACTCAAAGGTACCACAAAAGGGGTTAAATACAATGAAAACTACAACATAACTTATTTTTAGCTATTGTTTTTTTAATACTAATCTATTAATTGTAGGTAGTTTTGTCCTTTTTGACTAGTATTTCAAATCATGTTAAGCCTAATAATTTTTTATTCATCAAAAAAATAAAAATTCTTTATTATAGTTACAATTGAAATTTAGATGTTAATTTGTCAGGTTTTTCAATAGTAGAAAAGGGTCTAATTTCTAATGAAAAATGATGTGATTGAATTCAAACAAATCACATGTATATATAATCATATAACATAATAAAGAAGGATTCTTTTGCTACAATTTGAAGAATTTTCCATTTTCTATAATATTCAAAAGTAAAAATATATGAATGTCTTTTTCAATATAAAAAACAATCCAAATGATGGTTGTGTTAAAATTTTTTAAATGTATCTACTATTCACTTCAAGGTCCGTATGTAAGTTAGGATTGAATGTCTAAATTCTTTTAAAGAATAAATCAATAATTTATCAACTACCAATTAATTAAGTAAAAAATTATTCTATTTTTTGTCTCAGATTTAATCACTAAAAATTCTTCTTAATAGTTGTATATTTGAAAAGTATAAAAAAATTGGATAAAATATCCTTTTAAAGTGCTATATTGTAACATAGACACTAAATTTAACCTTGTAACTAGTCATTTATGTCCTTTTGAGGATTTTACTTATGAAATATTTTTTCCAAATTATTTAAGGGATGCACTGCAATACTATTTTATGTCTATATTTATTAAAAAATATAACAATATTAAAGTAATTTAGAGCTTTAAAAATTCAAAAAAGGACCTTAATCCTAGTCCTAGCAAAGTAATCTCAATGGTACCTTTGAATGTGGATTGACCCATGTCCAAGGATTTATTTTATCAAACTAAATGAATTGACTTAAATTACTAATAAATTACATTGCAACTTTGAACTCTTGACTATTTATCATACTTTTTAATTTATATTCAAATCTTTTGAGGTATCTCCAACTTTCAAAATTTCTTCTTGTTTTGCCATTCCGATAGTGGTGGTAGAGTTGGTGGTATATGCAATTACTACCTCTTTTGAGGTGATAGTGTAAAACTATGTACAAATTCAACAGAAAGATAATCATGGAATCATTTTTGTACACGTGGTATGTTGCTATTGGACAAAAATCATTTTTAGTTCCCTACATTGAAGCATTCAATCTCCAAATTTACTTTCCCTCCTTCTCAATTCCTTTCTTTGCATGGCAAACCCTAAATTACATTAAAAAAATTCAATTCTGCATTTTTCCATTTAGTGTAAAAATTTTAGATTCAATCCTAAATCCTAATCTCTTCAACATTTTTTTCTTCGATCTCATATCTCCTTTTCTTTCTTTATCCCCTTTTGGCTCATGAAATTGTCTATAGATGAAGAAGGAAAAACATTCAAAAACACACAAACATGTGAATTAGAAAGCATTAATTAACAACAAAAATAACAAAGGCCACCACATAATAATTATACATCTATCATAAATTTTGAGCATTCAAAATCTTAAACACACTCTAATACTAAACTCTTTATTCAAAATTCACGAGCATCCCATTTCAATGCAATTCAAAGCATCAACGTCCTCACAAATCAAGATATAAATTGCCAAATTCTAACTCTATCAATTCACCTCCAAATATTATATGCATTACGTATTGGTGCAAATTGACTAACCGGTCAGTGCACTGCCAAATCCTCTTCTACATGCATCAAGCCAATTGACTACCTTTGAAAATAATATTAAAATGAGTGAATTTCAAGCAGAATACAAAACAATGTAGAAGCAAATAATATCTAAAGACTTACAAGAATCTTTGAGGTGCTTTGTTTCATCTTTGGCACACTTTTTGTATTTTTCTTTGTCTTCTTCCATAAATAGCTTAATCAAGCGGCACAATAAGAAAACAAAAATAAATCATAGGATTCAACATATTGCATTAAAAATGGCTTCCTAAAACATATAACTTCAAATATTGCTTGCATAGAGAGGTAAAGTATCCAAGAATGCTTACTTGAGGAAGATTACGCAAGGAAGCTAAAAGATTGGGAAAGAAGCCTCCTCTCATGACACAATGGCTTGTAGGCATCATGACACAATGAGACAATCTACCACCAACATTTCACATTCACCTGGACATAAACCGACACCTTCTCTCTTCTGCTTGGCCTCCTTCAATACCCACATCTCATTCAAAAAAATTGGTGGAATTAAGATCAATGGCTTCGAAAGGGGGACTAAAATTTTTTTAACACATCAATGGCTTTGGATTTTTTCAGAAGGGGGGGAGAAGGGAGAATTGTACGAACAAGTCATGCTTGCCTCTTCTCAAAGGATAGTCATTTCATCACTAAAATAAAAGTTTACATTACAATCTCTAAAATCAGTACAAGTTTTGAAAATAAACTATTGTAATGGAAAGATAAAGTTAGAGTTTTTACAAAACAACCAATATTAGTTGAAGAGTTTTTTGAAACAACAAATAAGAGCTAGCAAGAGCATTTTTTCTTCAAAAGTGTGTGATTGAAAACAATCTATAGTTTATGAGAAGTTCTCAAATGATCTCAACTTTGAGAATTTGTAATTCATTCATACATTCTCCAAAAAATCTTCATACAATTGCATTTTTTTCCAATTCCATTTGAAAATCCCTTTATACTTGTCTCTTTTTTAATTGTCGTTACAACTAATGGATTCCAATCAAGTGCCTTAATTTATTAAGTTTAATTACTTTTATGTTGCTATAAATACTAAGTACATTTTGCACTATAGGTTGGCACAATAAATAAAAAATCAATTTTGGGCACTTGCAATGTTAAATGGTGATATGTATATATGACACCCAAAATGTATGATATGTCCCTATGCTATAAACATCATAGAAGCATTATACTCTAATTAATGAATTAATTATGTGCAAAAGGGTGGAAATTTCTAAACACATTCATTTGTCAAATGTTGTGAAATTTTATTTATTTTTAAATGCTATAAAATTTGTTCAAAAACTACAATTAGTCAAAATAATTTATAAGCCTTTTATGTTTTGCATATTCTCATGCATCAATTAAGCTAAAACTAAACAATATTACTCCAAATTGGCATATGTTAATCTAGACTGATGTACTTAAAGAAGATATGGGCAACCTCATCCTTATGTAAGACATTATATAATATCTTACATGTTTAGAGCTCTACAATCATATTATATTCCATCTTGGATTCCATCAATCATGTACTATCATATTAAAATAATCCTAGAGCAAAAAAAGAAAGAAGTTGTCGAAAAAATCCCTTTCTAGTTGTTGCTTCATTTTAGATGTCTAAAATTTGTTATTTGCAACTTATATAGTCTATTTGGTTAAGGGATTTGTTTTTCTTTAGACATTGAAGTAATCCTAGTAGAATACTAACATCACAAAGTAAATATGCAATCTAGTACAAAATTCTTTTTTAATAAGAATATGGTGCCTAGGTGGAGCACTTTGTATATTTTTGTTTAAGACACTTTTAAATGAATATGACTCACAAATGGTTGATCCTTTTGTTGAATTACAATATACAATTTCCAATACTGAAAAAACATCCTCCATTTTCAATAGAGCATAGTTCAAATACACAAAATTTTAACTCAGTAAAGAAGTTGGCACTTTCCACAACAATATACACATTAACATCCATAATTTTTGGCTATGAGAACATTCATTGATTGGAGTTACAATATTTGAAGCTACAATTATTAAGGCTATAAAAGAATTTTTTATATTACATAAAAGAAAACGACTTGTCAAAGTAAAGATTTATTTTATAAAATAATTTATGGCAATAATATGTTTAACTCAAAGGGGACAATTGGTCTTCAATTGGACAAATGAGAATTTGGATCCAAGTTCCAACAAAATCAATTTTGAAAGGATTTTTTTCAAAAATTTGCCCCTAGATGTAGATATGAATTCCTTTTTAGTTTATTTACATAATCAAGTCTAAAAGGGCATAGAAAGAAATTTTGGTTAACATGTAGAAAGCTCCTCTTATATATCAAAAGTTTGGCAAGTATGTGACTAACATGCAATAAAAAAATTATACTGTAGTGAAAAAATCTCACTTTCGGGGGAAGCAAAATTTGTGGACACAATCAAGTTGGGCAGGAAAAAAATCACATAACTTCAAATGTTATAATCCTACAATCCATGGTGTCAATATTTCCAAAAAAAAATTCATATGTTTCTCTATAAAATCTAGTAATATTTTCTACGGTTAAATGTATTTTTATAAAATTCTTTGTCAAAAAAATTCAAAACATTAAAAAATGGCAATTTTGACAATTTATGTCTGAAATGCATTCCAGTCTTTTAGGAGTAATTAAAGTGGGTAGCCAATATGAATTCTTTGCAACATTATTTTTCAATACTACAAAATGGATTTTTGTCTACAAAAACTTACTACTCCATTTAAAGAGCTAGATTTTATTTTAAAGTTTGATTAAACTAATGTAAAGGACTAAACAATTCTTTCATTTTTTTTTTTAAATTATATAAATTTTTGCACTTAGAACATTGGCAATACACTGGTGGCAATAATTCAAACATTGGCAATAATTCAAAAATTTGTTGAAATTTAAAATCAAAAGTTAATGTATCTTGATGAAATTCTTTAATTTCTTATTTCAAAACAATGATTCAAAGCATCAGTTCATTGCAGGGGATTTGACTATTTGTAGCTACAAGTAAAAATGAAGTAGTTAATGGTGCTTGGAGAATGAGAAGGCTTAGAGAATAGTAATACGGATTGGGATTACGGCTTGGGACAACCTCTAGCAACAAATGGAAGGGCAGTCAAAGGAGAAAAAGGCAATGGGGATAGCAATATTCTAAAAGGTTTGGCCCCTCCTTCAATATATCAAGAGACCTCCCCAATTGGAACTACATCTTGTCATATCTATTGTTGCCTACAGACCTTGCCATCCAACTCGGACCCAAAGGCAATGGCAATGGCAATAACAATATTTTAAAAGATTTGGCCCCTCCTTCAGTAAATCAAGAGACCTCCCTGATTGGAACTACATCTTGTCACATCTATTGTTTCCCAAAGACCTTGCCATCCAACTTGGACCCAAAGGCAATGGCGATAGCAATGTTCTGAAAGGTTTGGCCCCTCCTTCAGTAAATCAAGAGACCTCCCTGATTGGAACTACATCTTGTCACATTTATTGTTCCCCATAGACCTTGCCATCCACCTCAGACCCTAAGGCAAACAATAGACCTTTACGCTATGAAACTTCACCAACAACATATAAACCACTTGGACCATAGAAGCAAACGGCCCTATCCAACTAGAGCCTGAAGATGTCCAAACAACGCTACTCAACAGAAGACTTTTGATGAAGTAAAGTGGATTTTCTAGCCAATTCTTAGGAGAATTGTAGAGAACAAAAAGAAAAATAGCTGCATACAAGGCTCTGCGACGAGGGCAACATTCAACAAATATCTATACAAATAAAAGATAATATTTATAGTGACGGCATGTCATTTGACATTTATTCACCTCACCCTTGAACAACAAGCTTCAATTTGGACCATCAGTTCTTATTTGTCTAGTTTGACGTGTCATTCATTTTCTCTCTTTGCTCTTTGGGTTGGATTTTCATTCCCTATCCCTTGCAAGCTTCTTTCTCTTTGGTCTTCATTGCCTTAGAGCACTTGTCTCCTTTTGGTCTCCTCCTCTAGTGCTAGTTTCTCAACCTTTCTTCTCTTTGTCCTATTCACTTCCCACCTCCCTTGATTGTTTTCCTTTCTTGTCTTCTACTTGTATTCTTTTAGCCTTTGGCTTTGTACTTCTCGTCCTTAGGGGGTGTTTTTTCAATCTAATGTTCTCATCCACTCAAAGATTACCACCACCAAGTAATTAACCCCTAACTACCTGAGCAAGCATATATAGTTGCTCCATAATTTCAGCTCGTTTGAATTTTATGTAGTTAAAATTCTTTTGACTGTTTTAAAAGAGTTTACAAATATGATTAAAGGTTAAATATTGAAAGCTTTTATTTTTCACTAGAAAAATAAATATTTGATTTTTGAAAGGTCCTCAAAGGTATATGTATCACTAGTGGAAGAATAAAGCTTGTTAATTTCACTTAATCTAAGATCTAAAAAATTGTACTTATCCATTTGCTTTGAAAATGGGCCCAATGGAAAGGATAAACATTTCAACAGTTGCAAAAAAGATTGTTTAATGAGTTTGATAGCTCTTCATTTGAATTTAACCCCTAAAGGTTTTTGACTATGTTTTCACCAAACCACTCTAAAACTATCGTTTTTAAGACAACCACCAAATTTTAGAAAAAAAACAATTTAGGACAAATTTAACCATAGGATCTTTTAGTAAACTGATCTGAAAAGATGTGAAAAAAAATTTAGAAATTTCCGCCGTATAGATTGCAAGATATTAGTGTTTGAAGTTACAAAAATCCTTTTTTTACCACTGCGAGAATCCGGGCAGCTGCACATCAGAAGGCAGTATTTGTATGAAACAAAGTCCAAATGGTTGTAATTCTTTGGATTCATTCTTCAATTCAGGTTGGCTACATGCTTGAAAATTTTCAAATCATTTGGAATTGTACAATATGTACGAAAAAAATAGTAAGTAGAAAGAAGTAGAAAATGAGCCAAAATACTAAATTGTAAACAATTTATTTATGGAATTGAAAAATTCCAATCCCAATGGTAAAAATGTTTTAATAAACAATCTACAACTATTGGGTGTTTTTTTTCCAAAAATATTAAAAACTGAATTAAATAAAGGATTTCAAACTTTTTTGGTAATGTATAGATTCTATAACTAGTGGCAAACTACCCCAAACTAGAACTCCTCATAACTTTTGACTCATAGATCAAAATGGGATCATCCAAAGCTTCCCACTTAGATAAAAATCTAATAAACCAATTTCAAATTTTTATTTTTTTTAAAAGTCATTTTTAAGGAAATTTTCTGAGCTGCCCGGGCTGCCCAAAGTTCAAATAAAATCACATATCATGCAATAACTTTTTAACCATGTAGTCAAAAGTAAAGAAAATTGTTGGGCCTTGAAGCTACTCCTTGGGCACATATTGTGTGAAAATTTCAAAGAGAAAAAAACAAAAAACTCCATTCGTAGTGAGCTGCCCAAAATCACTATGTTGCCAAAAAACGCAGTTTGATCCTTTAGGGGTTAAGGTTCTTGGAAGTGCATTCTAATGTCCTAATATAATTTCTAATTGTTTGTGTTACCTTCAATCCTCCAAAACTCTTATATGCAAATTTTTCAAACATTATGGGGGAGGAGAATCATACTAAAAATATTATATATATATATAATTTATTTATTTTTCTTGTTATAATTTCACAACTCTTATGCAATTTTCACCCTCAAAGTTGGTATGCACATTAATAAGCATGATTATCTCTTTAAACATCTATATATATGATTAGACTTTTAAAAAAAATTGCTTTGGTGGGGATAACTATAAGCCTATGCTTTTCTTTTATAGAAAAATCAATAATGGAAAAGACTTAGACACTTGGGGATTAATATTGCCTTTCAATATGCAAGTTGTTTTCAATCCTTGGTATGTTTAAGTATATTAGAAGGTATAATATTAAATACACCTTTGAAAAAAGGTGTTTAATTTGTAGAAAAGAGTATACAAATTCATGTTTCAACCATATCTAGAATCCTCAATTTTCAATAAAATAAATAAATCTACAAACCAAATAAATGATTTTGTATAAATAAAAGTAAATGAAAAAGCTTAAATTGCTAATGAAATAATTCTTGAAAAATATTGAAAACTTGATTGATCAAGATTTCAAATTGATACAATAGCACAACTTTGATGCAAGAAATCATGTACTAAGAGTGCTAATCAATCTTACTTCCCAAATGCCATAAAAAAATTAATTATATATATATATATATATATATATATATAATCATTTATGCTTGAGAAGCTTAGAACACCAATATAGGCTTATTAGAAGTCAAAGCCACATATAAAATCAATCTAAATGTAAATGTAATTAACAGAATACAAGTGTATAACAAAGCAATTATATTGGAGCTATAATTTAAAATTTAGAAGGTAAGCACAACAATCTAAGCTAGAAGAAGACTTAGAAGATAAAGGATTTTTGTAAGGGGAGCCTTAGGGTGTAGCAACATAATTGCGAGTCGAACAGACAAATGTGTATAAAAATTAGCCTTTTAAAACCTTACTTCATACAACATTTGTTTTGATTAATCACATCTAGAACGACTAATTGGAATGAAATTTACTTGATTTTTATATGAATTTTGATGTAACCATACAAATCAACAAGATGCCACTGAAAAAGAATTTCAGAGAAAAAAATCCTTGAAAGAGTTATATATATTCATTTTTATTTTATCTTTGTGAAAATCTCTTTTGAAACATTTGTCCTAAATAAATGTAGCACAAATTTAAAATTGATAACATAATTGCCTTTTTTATTATATTAATTTTCATGGTTGATTTTTAGTTGTGTAATTATTTACAATCAAATGGAATAGTATAAATACAATCTATTTAGAACTTGAACAAAAAAATTTGTATTGTGTATGAATGACTCATTTAAATTTTTTTTAAGACTCTTTTGTAGATGCTACAAATTGTAAGTTTTTTGAAGTTGTAACACTCTTGAATATCAATATTTACAAAGGCACATCATTGTATTGATTATTTCAAAAAAATTATTTTTTCAACTTATCCGTCTAACCTTTTCAGTTGAAATATTTATTCATTCTAATTCTAATTCTTAAAAGCATTTTTATAGAATTATTATTCTTTTTTTACCAAAATAAAATACCTATAATTCAAAGATATTTCCACCGAATTTAAAAATTCAAAATGTTAAAATAATCTAAGATTTAGAAAATGTGTTATTGAAATGTAAAATATTCTACTATGTATTTTCAAGAATGTTATCATTGAACTCTAGAAGACAAATAATCGATGTAGAAAATATATCTATGAGAGTAACACAATCATATCATTATAAATTATCATGTTTGAATTACTAGAGGATTTCACACATCATTTGCACACATGAAAAAACGTATTAGTGGCATTCATATGTAAAGCTCCAATGAAATTTATTCAATTTTAGGGGCAACGTGTGATTTCATTTGACTGAATAAAATATTGTAACAACCAAATCCATTTGTCTTATTGCTTAAGGTCTTAACATTTTTAAGTTGACATTAATTCAATGCACTTACAAGTATATAACAAACATTTTACAATGTGACAAGACAATATGCAAGATATGATTTAGAATGTCATTTTAGAAAAGGTAATTATTAAAAAGATTTAGGCAAATTATGCCATATATGTTTAAAAAAGGTCTTATCTAAAATGAATGTTATTATCATTTACTAACCTCCTAAAGTCCCAAGGTCTTTTTTACATAAAAAAACACACTCAAAAATGCCATATTTCTTGCAAAGAACAAAAAACTTCAATTTTTATTTTTATTTTTTACGTATGTAACGGTTGAATCTTGTACTTAGTATTAAAAAAATGCATGGAATTTTTTTTCAAAAACTTTGATTGCATAGATTGCAAGATATTTGCATTTAAAGTGAATAAAACATATTTTTTTACACCTTCCTGAATTATATTTTTTGGCTTTGAGTCTTCTTAACTTAAATTTTTTGAACTATTGATTTTGATTTTCTAATTTTTATGCTAAAGAATTGAGTTGAGAATCTAAAATAAATCATCAAAAAAACATTCAATTTTCACTCATTAAAAAACTGTTAAGTAGAAGTAAGTTAAAGATTGAAGGAATACTTGAACTACTAATAGCTCAAAGATGAAATTGAAACATAATAATCCCAATTGTAAGATTTTTCTAGCAAGCAAACTTAACCTTGCCTAACAAAAAATTTTGAATTTTTTTTGAAATTGCACTCAAAAATTAATTCTATAAGTTGTTTTTTCAAGAAGTAACTTCAATTGCCTGAAAAACAAGATTGTCCATAACTTTCTCATCACTAGTCCAAATAGATTGAGTCAAAGCTTCAAATGTAGAAAAGAATATAATCTTTTAGAAAAAAATTCAAAAATTCAAAAAATTCAACTTTTTGTGATTTTTTGGGTTGCCCCTTGAGTGTTTTTTTTTTACTCATAGTGGCATAATTTTTTCTCTAGGGAACCAATTGAAATATAAAATTATATTTCTAAGAAGCTAATTTGATTTCCTAACTTCAAAAAAAGTTTCAAAAAATCATGTCAAAAATTGAGATTACACAAGCCTACCCCAAATCCCAAGAGTCCTCCCAGGGACTTTGAAACTTTAGGGGTTAAATTAATAAAGAAACAACATGTTTGTTAATTTACAAAAGATTGCAAACAAAATCTTGTAAGAATCTTCTTAGGCTAAAGCCAACAAATCTAAATAACCACCATACATTTATGGCACCTTATCATTTGTAATAAGGGTGGAAGACTTCTCCAATTAAATGTTTAAAAGACACCACCATTAGATTTCCTTGGACATACAACCTCAAGACTCAATTTTTTCAAATTGACACAAATTTGGAGTGTAGCATATATTTAATGATTTATAATAGTGGAAAAGTGTGCTAAATATTTAAGATTGTCATTCTAGAGAAAGTGATTGTTCCAATTTAAGTGTGTCATACAATAAACAAATGTTCAACAAAAATAATGTCTTTATTATATACACTAATAATAAATCTTGATGTCCTATCAATATCTGGAAGGACCAAAAACTTTGTTTGAAAAAAATATTTATGTAACAAAATCAAATATAAAAAGAACAACCATGTTTTTATCCCATTTTAGCATTTGTTGTAAGAATAGGGCTAACCAACGTTTTTTCATGGGACCTAGATAGAATATAGTTTATTAGATGCTTTGCTTGACCATATCTCAAGAGAAAAAAGATATCCCCTCCCTTGGATGGTTGGATTGCATTTTGGTTATAATTTAGTTATAGTATCCTCTATCTTTCCGTTTCATTTTTCAAATTTCACATTTTCATTTATGAAGAAGTTGAAAGCGGTTTTCTTGAGCATAGGTGGATAGTTTTATAGAAGCCCTTGCTTGTAACCTTGTCATTAGTGAATTCTTAGAGGGACATGCATCCACAAAGAAATATCTAATTATGTTGGTGTACATTACCAACAATAGAAGTATTTTTCAAAATAAACATGTGCATTGTGAGGAAGGCAAAAGCACCCCAAAAATATTGCTAAATAATAAATTATGGAAGCCCATACTTATCAACTTATCATTAGTCAATTTTTGAAGGGACATGCTTTCTATAAGTCAATATTTAATATTGTTGTTTGTATATCATAACCAACAATAAAACATAAGTATTGATTTCATAAGTTCATTTTTTTCAGCAAATATAAAAATCTGCCCTCGATTTTGTGGTTGATTAACTCTCTAACCACTATAAGGATTAAAAGTGTCCTATGAGTGGTTTTCAAAGAAGTTGTAGAGATGAAGAATGCATTTATTCATCCAATAATTTTATTTTTTGGGTTCACTACCTTGGTGATAGGGTTGCATCCTTCAAAAGTTAATTGTGTATTTTCCTTTCGATCATTACCATTTGAGGGCCTTTGCATCCCCAAATTCATCTAAATAGATAATGCAACTACAAGTGCTTGCTTTGTAGGTGCATATTGCAAAACTTATCCCTATTTTGGGACTATGTAGGCCTTTAAAATATTGTGTCCAATCACAATCCCTACAAACCTAGGTACACCCGTGTAGCGTGCATCCACAAAAAACAACCTCCATTCAAATTGGCCAAATCAAATCATTTGATTACAAAGAAGAAGGTCTTGTTTTGTTTTTATCATAATTTTTTGATATCAACACTTTTACCCTTGCAATCAAAGCCGGGGGGGGGGGGGGAGGGGGGGGGCAAGAACATCCATTATACATTTTGAGTTTTATAAGCTATATTTTTTCAATAATTTCCATACCTAATTAATTTTGCAAGTATCAAGTCCAGTTCTTTTTTCAATTTTTTACTTCAAATACAAATTTTATTGATTTTTCACTTGAGTTTTTTTACAATGTTTCAAACTGCAACCAATTTTTTTCCCCAATTTCACTAGCTAACAATGTACCATTCACTGATCTTCCTTGAACATTGGTGTGCAATATACCTAACAAATACACATATCTCCAAGGCAAATTTCAATAGAGGGGGAAATTTTCCATGGCCAAAAATAGAGTGCATAAAGTTTCCACAATTTTTCAGATTTCTATTTCTCAAAACATAATTACTAAAAATTTGTTAGCTGAAGGTTTCGTTCCACCCATACTATTCATATAGACCTTTCTATTTTCGACCAAGGGTTGGTTGCAAAATCCACCAAGGGTATTAAGAGCCTCATGGCCAATCATAATGTGCCACGAATGCGTTGGAAACCGTTCTATAATTAACCCATAAACGTCGTCAAGGACGTTTTCTGGCCGATGAATGACAAAGAATCTCTCCCTGTAGGACAAAAGTGCAACTATTCATCCTCCCAATTTTGTGTGAAAAGGGAAGATCATCTACAGTAGCTCGTCTTTCAATGAGTGCTCTTGCAATATTTTAATCCAACAATTCACAAGGTGACAAAACAAATGATTTCCACGGTTACGAGCCCGTCGTTGAAGGATTAATGGCTACTAATCGCCTCATGTACGGAATTACCAACCCCCCACCCCCCTTGCAAAAATGGTGTGTGTGTGATCAGGAATAGGTTGCCTCCTTTCCTTTCATAATTCTTTCTCTTCCCTAAACCTGGATGGAGCCTCGAGTTCCGGTTACCAATGGAAACAATCCTCTTCGAGCTGGGGCCATTGCCAAGTGACTAGCTCCCACCGGAAGCTAGGCCATGCAGGCGCTAACCAGTGGTGGGGATGGACCTGCTATGGACGGAGGGTGTTGATGCCACCCCAATTGGGCCCACTACTGGGAGCTGACTACCCAGCCCATTCTCTTGCCCACCTTTGATCATGCAGCAGGTCCATCCCCACCACTGGTTAGCGCCCACACGGCCTGGCTTCCGGTGGGAGCTAGTCACTTGGGTGGGGCCACTGGCGATGGCAACCGCTTTCATCTCCTCAGGAAACTGTCAATGAGTCAGGCCCCTTCAAGTTGACTTGCTTTTCCGTCCCCCACCATTAACCTCACAGGGGCTGTGCAGTACCCTGTACCATTTGCCTTTGGGCTTTTTTTTAATATATATATTTAGCTGCAGGGATCCTCCGGAGATCACTATTCCATGATTCCATCCTTCCAACTTCCGAGGGGGGGCTCAACACACACACAAGCCTTTCCTGTTTTGGGGGCTACGGTGGCTCCAAGGATTTGGTGGAGCTACCAATTTTGGATGGACATGTTTTTAAAAAAAAAAATAAACAAAGAAGAACATTTGCAGTGTGCTTTTCGCACTGCAGGGAATGAATTCAAGTAGTGCAATCCACGTTTGAAATGAATAGGGGAACCATCCACCCTCTTTTACTTTGAGTGAATGAATTTTGGATGAAAAAAATGGTTAGTGTGAATACTTGGATGATTAGATGAATGGAAACATTGTCTAGCTAAAACAATGTTGGGCTCCCAGTAGATTCTTGTAATTCTAAAATTGTTGCTAGTTAGTTAGTGTTATTCTTTCTGAAGGCACAAATTGGATTAACTCATTAACATTGCAGAGGACGTTTTTCGGCTGATGAATGACAAAGAATCTCTCCATGTAGGATAGAAGTGCAATTATTCATCTTCCCAATTTTGTGTAGAAAGGGAAGGTCTTAAAATAGTAGGTTGACTTACAATGAGCGCTTTTGCATTTTTTTTTAACTAACGATTCACATGGTATCAAAATAGTACCAAAATAGATGATTTCCATGGTGACTTGCCTGTTGTTTAAGGGTTAAATTGAGGAGGTACAGTACAATACAATTTATGATGATTTTAGAACAACTGTTTGGGTAAAATTGCTGTGTAGTCATGCTAAATGTTGGCATTTTTTTTTCTGTGAATATCCTGTGTGATGGTAGCCGTATATTGACCAGCTTATTATTCGATAAAATCTGGTGATATTTTACCGTACTGCAAAAAAGAAAAGGCTTCCCCAACCTGTGGAGCAGCCAACCAATGAGCCAACAGTAAAGGAGCTATAAACAAGTTTCACCAGTTTCCCCTCCCCGCTTTGCTAATCTCAGAATAAGTTAGAATGATCAAGGTCCCCAATCACCTCTATTTTGGAACTTGGATGAACGATTTACGGATGAAAGAGAGTCAGATGAATAAGACGTTCTCGTTCATCGGGATCGGGGGGGCGGGTTCGCGAAGTTTCTAGGAGGAATGGAGTTGCGCGATCACCGCTACAACGCTATTTGAGGATTGCGTGACCGATTTATGGATGAATAATGTGTTCCCGTTCATCGGGATCGTGGTTCGGGGGTTTGTTTGGAGTTGAACCTCCGGAATTGAGGGGAATGGATGAATAATGTGTCCCCGTTCATCGGGATCGTGGTTTGGTTTTCGTTTGGGACTTTGGGGGAGAGCCACGGAAGTGAGGGGAATGGAGTTGCGGAGAGGGAGCTATGGTGATGGAGCTCGCTCGTGGTCGACTTGTGCTCATGTTTGGGCAGCGTAGAGCCCGTCTGTGGGACTCCGTGACGACGCGGGACCATCGTCGCTTCTGCAGATGCTCCGTCTCTTTCCATCGACCCTAGACTTGCTGGATTCCGTGCGGAATTGAGAGAGCTAGGCGTGTCTTACTCTTTAGCTGCCGCGGTTGGGCCGTCGGGCGCGTCGCATCAGGTTTTTGCTGGAGGTTTTCGATTGTTTTATTTTTTTACTATTGAAAGAGAGGGAGTGGTACGGTTTAGGTATCGTGGCGCTATGGTGGGGAAGGAGTATCTTTCAGCAGGGAGAAGTTTATTCGTTGATAGCGATGGCTTGGAAATGGAGAGCGAGGGAGAAGGACGTTGAAGCAACAGACAGGTTTGATTAATCAAACAGTTCTAATGTCGTGCAACAGGAGCGGAATTCCGACATGCGCCTCACTTATGTTGCGAAGTTGTTGGCCGCTCTCGTGGTAGTATATTCCCCTACTTATGCTGCATCGCGACAGGCCTGAAGACCTACTATAAGAGAACTTGGAGAATTCCGCACTTCTGGAGTTCCTCTGTTGCATCCAGTGTTGTGATGAGTCTTGTGGCTGAAGAGACGGAGTGGCGTATTTCTGATCGTGTTCTTGGAGCCTCTTTGCTGGAAATGGTGAAAAATGATGCGATGAGGGCAATACGAAGCTTCTTCTTTTTGGATTCGTTCACGCTGTGTGGCGTATCACTCAATTTTCCTGGTTTAGTAAAAATTCCGAGTATCTTGTTCTTGACACAAATCTTGTGTCTGTAGCTCAACCTACTTAGGGTGTGAGAATTGCCGTAGCTTTTGATCACACCTGATCGTATTTTCGCCAATCGCAGTTGGATAAGGTTCTACTCGTAATTTTATATTTGGGGGCTGAAACTTCGAAGGTTGGGTTATAAATTCCCTCTTTAGGTCTTGTTTCGTGTCTTCGGTAAGTAGTTGGCATACCGCGGATAGTGGATTGTAATGTAGGTTAGTTTGATTCTATTTTGCCTACAATTTAGTTCTTCGTTACCGACACTGTAGCGTTAGCGCGATCACTTTTTCCACCTTCAGATCGTTCCACTGTCTAGCTGTGGCCATAATTCTATGATGTAGTGGAGGTGTGCTAGAAGAACGAGTCTTTGATCGACGTTGTGTCGATCTCTAGATGGCACATACTCTGTTACTTTAGGTCTTGTTTTTTATTCGTGCTGAATTAGGTCATTTATCCTAGGCTTGCGATCGTAAAATTTTCGTGAATTCGTTCACAGAAATAGGTTCGTGCCTTTGCAGTTGGAGTGACGATCATCGCACAGCTGCTCTACTTCTGAAATGTTTTCGGGAAGGTGGAGAAAAGAAAATTAGGAATGGAAGGAGGTTTTGTTTTCCAATGTTTGTGCACATTGCACTTGGAGAATCGAGGAGGGTTTGAAGTTTTTTGAGACGAGTTTATTTGTCATTTTGCTAGAACCATCAGTGCAAAGAAAACATTGCGAATTTATATGAGCGAGGACTGTGTAGAGGTTTTACCAGGGTTTGGTGGAGGAAAGAGTCTGCTTTGACCTTAGACTTGCTGTTCACTTCTTCGAATTTGGCATCATGGATCGGCAAAGAAATTTAGATTCTCAAGAGGTAGTGTTTTACCCTGTTCCGCAGTCCCATTGGTTCCCTCGTCCGATTGCTTTCAGGGCTTACAAGCCTTGGGGAGGAAAACCTCAGCATGATGTTGGCCGAACAGGAGGAAGAAAACTTCACATTCGGGTCTCACGCCCTGTACGTCTTATCTTTACCTTGGCGTTACATTGTTGCTTAATTACTGCATTGAAAGGACTCCACAAGGTGATAATACCAGAGAGGGGACTCCGTTTGAGATGGTTCGCAAGTGTCAGAAATCGTCTTGGGCATTTATCTGAGAAATGTGAATACGTTCATATAACTGCTCCTTAATAGTAGATTGAGACATTGGTGCCATGTTGTCTTACCAACTTTTACCTGGTGTTTGCAGCTACCGGTCAAGTTGACCAAGGAGATTACGGACACATTCTTGGTCTGTAATCCCAGATTTGAGTACTCGAAAAGCTGCAACCCTAAGAGATTCTTAACCGTCCCTTCTATTGGAGTGTCTAATAATGGTGCAGACAATGAGAATCACGATCTCATCCTGTACTTTGGGCGTGTCTTGGCTAACGAAGATAAGACGCGCAGGTGAACTTCTTCCTTCAAAGTATTTTTTATGTACACAGAACTTTTTTCATGGATAAGTTGTTGTATTGTTCTCTCATTATCTCCAAGTGTGTTGATCATTCACTTCATTTGTGGACGAAGTCTATTATATTTACGCCCTGGTATAAATATGATGAGAAGCGAATCCTCGCGACTCAAGATCGCACCTTCTAGCATGCTTTTTGTTGTAAAGAGGTTGTGTTGTTTATAATGCAAGGTCTCTGTTGGTTGCAGATATGTTGTTAAGGATATCTTAGGGTGCGGTACTTTCGGGCAAGTGGCTAAGTGCTTTGTGCAGGAGACTAATGACTTTGTGGCTGTAAAAGTCATAAAAAACCAGAGGGCCTACTCCACTCAAGCCAGGGTAGAAGTCGGCATCCTTCACAGGGTACGTACCATGCATCACCTCCAATAGTCTAAGTGGTTGTGCTACTAAATGAGAATCTCTAGAATATATCCAAGTCTGGTTTTGAACTACTAATGCCTTTGTTCATTACAAGTTCGAGTCTGACGGATGTGAATTTCATGTGCCTCCATAATTGCGGGAGCAATGCATGTTCTTAGAGAGAGTATGTCTACAGGAGTTTCAGCAGCATGCTCATCAGTTTTATTAGCTGATGCCTGCTCATTAACATTGAGATTGACTGCTTGCAAACCTTGCTGTGGTTCCGCAAGCACTTTTGCCTGTTAATTTTTATTTCTTCACAGAAGATTTATATTAGGGAGACAATTTGAATTTTATTTGAACATGTTGAGGTGTTGTCTTGATGAGACTATAGCTGCTGCAGTTGCTGGAAGGAGTTGCTTGATGTTGCTAGTGTTATTCGGAATGATCAATGAAATCTGGGAGAGCCTCAACAGAACTTGGGGAGTTTTTGTAATTTAACACAAGCATAGCGTTGGTCAGCTACTGCAGCTTCAACTTTGTAACGATCTTCTGACGGATAGATGCTTGTACCTGTATAATCGGCTGTAGATGTTTCATATCGTGGCTAGAGGTTGCGAGTTTAGCTCATCTGATTAAGAAAATTACTTTTGTAGTTGAACAACATACGTGACTGGAGAAACGAGCATCATGTTGTGAGAAGCTTCGACCATTTCAGCTGCGAAGGACACCTCTGCATCGTCTTTGAGCTTCTTGGAGTCAACTTGTAAGTATTTGTGAAGTGGTTTAGTGTTTTATTTAGCATCCTCTACATTTTCTTTAGGCTCTAACTGCCTTTCTATTGTGCGTATTGATTGGAGGACGAAATGCCATGCAGTAATTTGGACAACAAAGTATGCAGTCAATGACGGACTAGATAGCGTCAGAATACCTCACAGATTGCTAGTCGTTTGATCATGACATCTCTAAATGAGTTCCTTGCATTTCTAGGTTTGAGCTTCTGAAGACGAATGGTTGGAAAGGTATCTCCTTACAGCTAGTACGGATCTTCACTGGTCAGGTACTATTTTTCTTTCATATTCCAGTGCTAATGCTTGCTCGTTTTATCAGATTCATTGACTGTCCTTAAGACTTATATCTTTTCATATATCAGGGCACTTTCATGTGATTTACTCGTTCATCGATCTGTTTGTATACTTTCCCGACATTATACCACGATGACGATGTGTCTCTGGTGCCCCATATGCATTTTCTTCATGATCTTAGTCATGTATATCTAATCTTTCGAGCGGCTTTTTGACAGTTGCTGGATGCGCTGAGTTTGTTATATGATGCACATGTAATACACTGCGACCTCAAGCCAGAGAACATTCTGGTATCTAGGTAATTTTTGGATGGTGTTTATTTATTGTACATTTGAAGAAGGCTATCTCTTTTATTTAGTGATTCGATGACGGTCTTGGATGATTATTGGAGGCATAGTATGTGAAGAATGTAGTTTACATCTTTGTAATGCGGTTTGTGTACTTTCAGCAGTCGTGACAATGTAGTGTTGGTTCCATCTTTTTGTCATGCGGTCTTTATTACTCTAACTCTATGTTTGTTGAATTGTAGTTTGCGTGCTGCAGAGATAAAGCTGATCGACTTTGGGTCAGCATGCATGGAGGAGCAGACAGTTTATTCGTACATCCAGGTAAGTGGACTTGCAATGATCTAAGCAATCTGTTTAGCGACTTAAGTACAGTGACACTGGCTTTTGTTTTATTTCCTTGAGAGTGGTGACTCAGATTTCTTATCCTAATTGTAATTTTTTTTTGTCCTTTCAACTGATGATAATATCCTAAACTTACGGTGTGATGTTTGCTTCCTGCAGAGCCGTTTTTATCGATCACCAGAAGTTGTCCTTGGGCATCCGTACTCAACAGCAATTGATATGTGGTCATTGGGTTGTGTGGCAGCTGAGCTGTTCCTTGGTTTGCCATTGTTCCCTGGGCAATGTCCCTATGATCTCCTCCTTTTCATAATTGAAAAAATAGGGTATACCTTACTACCATCGGACTCTCTTTAATTGCTTTTAATCCCAATTGCCATCTTTAGGACATTTTTTGAAGTTATGCTTCGTTCAATTTCTGAAAAGAAGTATGATGGTAAACCTTAGTTGGTTTCCTTCGAATGATCTCAGGGCTGAATTATTTCTTGCAATCGGAACTTTGATAAAAAACTTCACCCCCCTGTAGACCAGTTATCTGGTTAGCAGATTTTTTCCCATGCTTTCTGTTATATTTGGATATGACACTATTAACTTGACTTCTGGTTGTCTTGCAGAAAACAACCTCCTGACTACATTTTACAAAATGCAAGAAATACAAATAAGTATTTTAAGGTGACAAGTGCAGCTCCACAAGCAGAAAATGGCACAAGTGGTCATGCATCAGTCTATCAGTTTCTCACTCCAGAAGAGAACGAAGCTGTGAGTATTTCGATTTCCAAGACTTGATTTAATTGTTTTTTCTTTTTAAGTGTTTGAATTTTTTGCTCCTTAGGATTGTAGCTAAGAGATGTCAATTAACGTTTGAGTATGTTGATTTGTGCAGAGGGAGCAAAAAAAACCTGTTATTGGAAAGCGTTACATATCTGGAACCTTAGAACATATGATTATGACTTATCCAACAAAACCATCCGGAAAAGAAGAAATGGAAAAAGGTATTGGGCTACAAATATCAAACGGCTAATGTCCTTGATTATTGTGCAATGTTCTGATATGTTGGTAAAGTGTGAACTGTCAAGCGTTACATGTTCTAGATTTGTTGGGATTTTTTATATTTGATTCCGTATAAATGCACATGTTGAGTGTCAATTGTGTTTATGAATAAGGCATCATCTGTGCTTAACCTGAGGTTCTTGTAATGCAGAGATATTCAGCCGGAAAGTGTTCATTGATTTCTTGAGGGGGCTTATTGAGGTAGATCCTTTCAAGAGGTGGACACCTCATGAGG
The DNA here is from genome assembly GCA_951230915.1 of Antitrichia curtipendula. Taxonomy (NCBI): domain Eukaryota; kingdom Viridiplantae; phylum Streptophyta; class Bryopsida; order Hypnales; family Leucodontaceae; genus Antitrichia; species Antitrichia curtipendula. Next base: position 10,824,314 of record OX579642.1, on the reverse strand, counting down.
TGCGGGTCTTCCCTTCTAGTATCAGTTAGTTATGATGCTTTCTAATGCATCAGATTGTTCTTTGCTGATTTCCGGGTGGTCTTGCTGAACTTATTGATTATTAGTTTCGTCATGCTATACGCTTATTCCGTCTTCCCTCCAGGTTTTCTCCTGATTTCATCTGCTAACAATATTTGACAATAAAAGGACCTCTTTCTTACGCTAGCACCCATGTGTAACAGGCTGCCCAGCATCCGTTTCTTACGGAGGGGCCTTTCACGGGCCCTTTTAAGCCAAGGAAAGAAGGAATACCCCGTGCTGTAAGAGTTTTATTTCGTTTGTTGTTTCTTGCGTTCTATTGCAATTACATCTTGTGATGGATGTGTGCTGTACCAGTCGTTGTGTTTACTACAGAGATAGCAGAGGTGCTGTTATCTTTTGTAGTTCCTATAGGTTGATTACGGAATTCTGAGTTCTTTGAGTCCTTTGCATGCTTCAAAAACCGGAGTGAGGATATCTTCTTCGTCAAAAGAGCTTGTATTTTCAGAAACTGTGAAGTGGTGATTAATGATTTGTTAACTTATTGTGCAGCCTGCTGGTGTGGCGCAAATGATGGAGCACAAAGCGAGCTCCGGGCACTGGTGCGGGGGAGGCCTCTCTCCTCATGTAAGTCATCAGGGCCATAGTTTATGTAGAGCTTAGCCTTTACGTGCTGTTTCAGGAACTTGGACCGAATTCAAATTTTCTTTTCCATTAAACTTGTTTACTGAGTTTCGAACTTGTTTACTGAGTAGTTTCAGGGTGCTACTTGATCATTGAGAAGGTATCTTATTTAAGAGAGCTACAAGATTTTGTGATTTTTCGCAGCAGATGCTTTCTGGATGACTGGGATATAATATGCCCTCTCTACAGGTTGGAAAGATGAGTTTAACCACGCAACTCAATGGAGGTCAACAATTTCAGCCCTTACCCTTAAGTAGTCCAGCGAGTTTTGGAAGCTTTGCGGACAGTGGTGCTTTGGGCAGCAGTTTTGGGAGTATGGGGGAGGTTGCTGGTCCATCCATGAGCATGCTACCTGGTTTGAATGGGCATACTTCTTTAGGTGCTGGATCTCCTGATGCCAGATGGCTTCATATGCAACCTATTCAAAGCGCCGGTCATACTCAACTTGGAATGAGTCCCTCGGCAAGTGGAATGCGTCCTTTGTCATTGGGAATTAGCCCTTCCCATCAGTTTCATGTGTTAGGGTCTCACTTTCAGGCCTCTCCTGGCTCTCAGCATATATCTTCTCCAGGGTCCCAATATATGGCCTCACCAGGTATTATGAGTTGCATTATGCACTTGTTCGTCTCCAGAAGGCTTTCTTTTGTGGCACTCGTGCTGTTGGCTACGAGCTGCATTGGACTAAAGACCAACCATATTCCACAGCCCATGTTGTTTTCTTGTCATAATATTTCAGGTTTTCTCCTTTTTAGTATTCTTGCCTCTGCATACTTCTCCTTTTAAGTCCTGGAGAGTATATTCATTTTAAGAAGAGGACACTTACAATTAATTAGTTTACTTATTTAGTTGTCGCTACTCAGACTTTGGTTCTGACCAGTATATCTGATCATTTATCATTTTGAAGCCCAGTATTGTTCCTGTGCAGGTATTTTGTACCAGGGATCTCCGGGATCAACATTCCAGTCATCTCCAGGATCAAGCGCCCGCGGTCCAGGGTCGCCCTCCCAGGGTTCACCAAGATATGGCCCTACTTCACCAGCGTATGCTCCAAGGGACTTTAGTAAGCGACGTAATCCTGGGCTAGCACCTGCTCTTCCTCCTTCGAATGGGTCTGGAATAGTTCCTTATGACACCCCTTTCTTGGCAAGGCTTCATCAAAACGATGCTGCTGGAAAAACAGATGCTGGTATTAGCAGTTTTGGCCACATGCAAGGCGGCCCTCACATGGGCCATCAATGGCGACCATCGAGGGCTGTTAGTAATGCAGGGGTGTTCGACCAACATCAATTAAATAATACTTACCTGACAGGAACGCTGGGGTCTCAGTTACTTGCATCGGAGACTACCACTGAAGCCGGTGATGAGGAACTAGCTGGTTCCGGAGATTACGATGGTGATTTTAGGTGACCAGCAGTCATTGACTTCATGTTGTCCTTAATATTTCTTACTATCTTTAACTGTAGTGTCCTCGCTGATTTTCCGATTCTTATTTCTTCAATTCTGTGGAGCCTTTCACGATGTTTATTGTTTGGTTCTTTATTGATTTGTCGTACTGATGATTTATTTTGATTTGAAATGCAGGGAAGAACTTCTTTTTGAGCATGATCTTATTCCTGAATCAACTGCATTTCCCATGCCAGCGGGGATTGGACCTTCAGATGGGATTATGGGATGCGGTGGAGCAAGGTTAGGTCCAGGTCCAGGTCCAGGTCCAGGTTGTGCACCACATGGTCAAGGCTCTAACCCCACGAAAGGTTCTATCCAGGGTTCGTATGGAGGGCATAGTCGAGTCCAAGTATCTAAGCAGGGCTCAGCCTCGTCTAGTCGACTTGGTCACAAACAACATCACAAGCAAACACACGCTCAAAACCAGCAAAACTATAGCAATTTCCCTATTTCACCCCAACATTCTTTAACTTCTGGATCGCACTCTGGAAATAGCTCTGGGCCGCCAAGTCGGAGGTTCCCTTCCGGAGAGTCTAGTAGTCATAGCTCCCCAGCTGGCGTTCTACACTTTCAGCAAAGACAGTACCAGCAGCATTCAACTCATCATTCCCCTGACCATCAAAATTTGTCTGGTTCACCGCTTTTCCGCGCTGGAAAGTCAGCGGATTCGGGGAAACCACCCTCAGATGGGCTTTTGCCGTTACCGCAGATGGATTCGAGAGCTTTACATGCCGCCGATTCAACTAAGGGTCATTTTATGGGACAGGGGAATGCCGGCTACACTGGAGCTGGGATCATTCCTGATGGACGTGGACAGCCTATGGTTGCTGGGTTTGGTCAGCAACATCATTTTGGAGCTGGTGCACCGGCATGGCCTGCACAGAACCCTATATTCCTTCCTGGCCAACTTTATGCTACTGGTCAACTCTTTGCAGGTGAATACTAGTTTTTTGAAGTGATGGCTGTCTGATATCTCTAGTTATTATGTTTAAAAATGGATTGACCTGATGTGAATGTGTACTGATCATTGTTCTGTTACATGACTGATGTTTCTATTTTGTCTTATTTCTTCAATACTCTGATCTTGTCAGGTTGTGTTTGGTCACCTCAGAATATTAATTACTAATAGAGCACTCACTCTTTACTCCTTTTTTTCAGGTCGTAAGGCTGGTCCTGCTCTGATGGGATTGAACAAACCACCGCAAACCGGCAAGGGAGCTTATCGATCTCAGAAGTAGCATATTCTACGTATTAAGTATTTCTGCGAATCAGCTAAGAAGAAAAACCGGTGGTTGATGTCCAATGTCTGCAATTGGACTATCCGCTGTCAGGATATTCAAGCGATCGCATTTTATTGGACGGATGAGAGTGCATGATGATGGGATATATGGCCTTCTGTATTGTGCCTCTAGAACTTAGAAGGGCTCTTGCAATGGAGTTATTCAGGAACAGACCTTTCTGTGGACTTGGAAGCATGGGCTTTTGTCTCTTGCTAGGCCCGATTGGTTTGTTTTACAAGATGCTTGGAACTGCGAAGTTGGAAGGAGCTTTCCCCTGTTTTATCAGGTCAGCCCTGTTATGCTCGTATCTTTTGATGTGCTAATTTGAGTTGTGACTAAAGATAAGTTTGGGTACTTCACAATTAGCATTCTATTAATGCGGATTTCAATTGCACGTTATGTTACAGTATTAATTGATGATGGACCTGAGGTCCACAATATCTGGATCCGAATTGTGTAATGTTTTTCACATATCTATGTATGGATATTTTGTCCATTGAATGGATCTTAAAATACCTTGATAGTAGTGGTCTGTTATTTTTGGACCACTGAGTTCGAACTGCTTATCTTCAATATAAGTGGGTCTGGCATTTGTGGGTGGTGGCAACGACTCTTTGTTATTAGAGGAGTTGTTGCCTTGTTCAGAGTTTGTGACTGGATTATTGAAGTAAGTGTGCAGTTCGTTTGATTTTGTACAAATTGATCTGAATTTTCTATTATCATCCAACCATCAGCTATTTACTGTCTTCAGTCCACTGCATCTTTATTTCGTTTCTACCATGATCTGTTTCTGAATCATCTGCGCTTTACTAACAATAAGGTTGGAATTGGAACTTTCAGGACGCTCTGAAGCCAGTGTTCGTTGTCAAAGTGCTTTTATTAGGTTACTCAAAGTTGTAAGTGAATGCCCACTTCAAGAACAAAATATTCACTGCTGACAATCTTAACTTTTTTTGTAAAAGTTGCTTTCCTCTTTTCACTTGCAACAGTTATTGTTCCTTAACATAGGTGCCGTTTTTTTCATGAATTGTCCTTTGGACATGGACAGGACTGCGGTGATCGATTCAAAAAGAGTAGTGTGCCTCTTGGAGTTGCTTCAGCTCATCTTGGCAGAGGTAGAAACAATACCTGAACAAAAGTTTGCACATTTATGCACTTTTCTTTTGGAAATTTCTCTAGGAAAACAGCGTGGAGTTGTTATTTTCCACCCGCTTTAGTTGATTGCTCAAATATGTGGCATTCTTTTTTCTTGACACAAGTATATCTCTTATGCTTAGGAGTATCACCATTCCATCTTCGACTCCGATGGAGTGTCCTCTGTCTACTAGGATTCGGCCACGATGTTGAGGTGACTAGACTTGGAAAGATCTGCTCCTTAGAAGTACTTGGAAGTGGCACCTATTCTCAACTGTATTAGTCTGGTAACCCTGGAAGGACGCGGCCCCTCATGACCAAGGTAGTCACCGAAATACTCTGATTATTGACCAATAGGTCCATTCTTTGTTTAGGTCATCCATCAAACCTTTTATTAGGTCCGCAGCGTCCTTCCAGGGTTAAGTGAGCAGTGAATTTAGTCATCACCAAGCAACATGCAATACACTTACTGTAGAGTATCTTCATTTATTTACTCCCCCATGTCTGCAAGCATGGTTGTCGTCAGGATTTGGGGGCAGATATTATGATATTTAATCAGAAAGACCTTCGGCCACTTTTTGAGGATTGTTCATTTGAGACCCACACCAAATTCAAAAGGACTGGAATGGAATATATGTATCTCAATTTATGAGGAATACTACTTGAGGACAGTGCCTATGACCATGTGGTCAAATTTCAAAAGCCTTCAATCCGTATGGTTCATTTTGCAACTACATTTGAATGAAGTTTTTTATTTTCATATTTCAGAGATAAAATCACATGTATTTGTGAGAAATCATAATTATCATGAATTTTTGAAGAGAAAGTTAGAAAGTGAAAATTCACTGTAGATGTGCATTATTGTGAAAAAGTTTGAAAGTGAAAATTTCATTGTAGATTCACTAGATGTAGGAGGGTTTGTGATAAATTGAAGAAGACTACAATAGGTGTGTAGGAAAGCATGTTCTTTCAAAAGATGGCATGGCCTAGCTTCCTGTAGATGGATTTTTATTATGCATGAACCATTAATAAATTCCTATAGTTTAAGTTCGTTCTCAGGGAGGTATGGATGCACTATAGGTAATTCCTAAGGGAAACTAAATTAATCCTAAGTTGTGCCCAATTGAAGGATTTGGGAATATTTCACTTCGACTCATACAATGGATAAAGTCATATTTATTATAATTATAACCAAGGTTGGAAACTTATCAATCATATGGAAATCTATCGGTTCAGCTTGGTCTATTTGTTTCCTTGTCAGCCTCACCAATTGGTTGGTACAATCTCTATTGATCTTCTTGCTTCTCCATTTGCTCAGCATCTTCAATTGATTCTTCCACATCGATCAATTGCTAATCACAGGTTACATGTTTCACCAACTATTGATTCTCTTTGGCATTGTTAACTCTAATTTTATTCCAATCAGGCTTTTGATAATGTTTATTTCTATAGCAACTTTTTTTTTACACTCAAGCTTTAAATAGTCCAATTGATTACAAAATTTACATTTCCTTTGATTTAATTTAGACAACTTTCAATTTGCTTTTATATCACTCATTTTCCAGTTCTATTGATCCCAGTTTACAAACTCACTCTCCATATATGTTTAATTACATTGTTCCTATGATTAATTTCCCAGTTCACATCATAAAACACCCAATAGCATCATGCTCATACACCATTGATACATACCATGCAACCAATCCATACACAATTGATAAAACAATTAAAATAAAATAGAATCAAGTGTTCACATTCAGTCACAACGATAGAAATTCCTCACAGGATTAAATCTATAGACACAACACTCAGCACAACCATACAATCACAACTAACACACGCACATAATTGAACACATCGCTCTTCATCTCATAATCTCTACATTATATTTCATCATGAAATTTACAATTGATCCTCACTATATTCCAGCTTCACTACATAACAACTATCAATCCACATACCCACAATCACGGACACCAGCACTATAGAAATTCAACCTCTCCCTGCACTTAAACACCACTATAGATTGCTCCCTCACACACTGCCGGCCACCACCGCAAGAGCTTTGGATTCTCTTCCAAACTAAATTCCCCACTGAAAACTAGGAATTTAGTCTGGAATCCATAACTAGGATGACAGGGGCTGTCGGCGTGAGAGTCATGGTGGCTTGCTGACCTTCCGCTCTTTGCAAGGTACCGGTGCGTGAGGGATCACTGGGCTAAGAGACTTCCACGCCTGCCTCGGGTCTCGCCATCTCTAATTCTCTGCAGGTATTGTTTGCGTCCCGGACGATATACAGAAACTCTAAAGAAAACGAAGCTGGGCACACAGGGTGCAGACGGAGAGACGAGACAATTCAAAGCTCACAGACAACGTTGGACTTGAACTCAGTCGGGAGAGATGAAGGGGGAGAAGTAGGGGGAGAAGAGGCAAAGTTCCCTCTAGGGCAGTTGGCCGGGGTCACTTCATCGCCTTTCCTTTCGTACGTTTCAATTGACGCAACCGGTTAGTCAGTTCAAGTAACTTCAGGTGCAATGAACTACTTAAATATCAAAGTTGTAATTTATGGAGCTTGGTTTCTCTAGTAACTATAGCGTCAAAGTGTTTTGTGGATCTTCTTGGAGGTCCAAAGAGGAGTTCAAATTCTCTTTGCATGCAACTTTTAGACATCGAATGAATTAACAATGAGTTTTTAACTGTAGAAGGAAGCCAATCTATCACCAAAGTAGTCGGATAAAATCTATTTGACTTCATCAAGAATAGTGAGATGCATGCTTCTTTCTACGAGTTCCTTGAAATTCTTTTATAATCGAATGCTTTCAATCTTGGATGTTCTCACGAGGTTGAAGTACTCAAAATAGGCGAGCATATGATGGCCAAGTAGTGTCCATTCTTATCAATTCATGGCTACTTTCAATATACATCGGATACTTCAAACTATTGTGAGCCCTCAAGTTAGCATTTGAAGCTCTGGATTTATTTTTCGCAATTTATTATTAGTTTTTAGTGTTAATTCACGCAAAATAGCATGAATTAGTAGTTGAGAGGAGTTTGGTAGAAGTCCCTACCAGATTAGTGAAGAACCTTTCTAATTCATGGAAAGCACAAAATACTATGTTTTTCTATGTTTATGTTTTAAGTTCAGTGTCTTAGAGTCCGTATTAACGTATTAGAGAGATGTGATGAAGTGAGAGTTAGCCAATTCTAGTGTCTTGTCCATGTAACACTTGACGTGTGAATACATGTGACATCCTGGCTAAAGTGCAAGAGTCTATATCAAGGTTTAGAAGTATCTCGATCCAATTCATGTAGAATATGGATTAGTTACATGAAGACCTATAAATGTTGAAGAATATGAATCAGAATGCAAAATAGAAGAAGGGTGAGGTGATTGGAGCTTACAGAAAGGTGATTTTAGGATAAAAGCATGCCAAGAGATCAACAGCGGAGCTAATCATCCACAACAACCCCGATACCAGAATAATTTCCCCCCCCGGGTGGAAATTATTAAGGAATTGCTAAAATTAGCATCTTTATTGAAGGTTTGGTTTTGCCCTTGGCCTTTGGACACTTCCCAAAAGATTGCCCAAAAGTTTCGGGATTTTACAAAACTCCACGATAACTCCATGGGAAGTCAACCGCCTTTGAAACTGATGGTAATTTCTTAGAAATTACCCAGAGTGCGGTAAAATCTCACTAAAAATTAGATTAGAGTTTTATGTATTAGATAAGCGACCTGTCAAGTTTGAAGACTTTCTGATAGTCAGAAGTACCCGAATCGACAACAACATCAAATTTAACAAGAATTTACAACACGACAGCGAGTTGACCGGCGAGCCAGGAACTAGCAGTGTCCGAATGTCGCAAACAAGGAATGTTTTCTTACTATCACGAACCTTCCAAGCAACCCTAGCCAGTTAGTTTTCTCGGGAAACTCAAATTCCATTAGTTGGGATTTTGACTTTTCTTTAGAATTCCCGTTAGTGGTTTTTACAAATATTTACAACCTGGAAGAAGGGGGTAGGGGGGCCCCTAGACTAATTGGGGTCTTCTGAACGCGATGGCGCAATTGGTTTTCAAATTGGAGTTTTTCCCTAAAAGATAGATAGGGTCAGCTCTTAATTTGACTTTTTTAGAATAATTTGTAGTAATTCGAGGTTAATTAACAAAATATCTTGGTGAAAATCGAAGATTGGATTTAGTTAAGATGTCAAATCTTTCCTTTAAAAGCCAATTTAGATTAAACTAAGAATATTTGGGATTGACCTAGGATTAAATTGCAAAATATCTAGGTTAGTTAGGGTTATTTTCATAAAATCTTTGGGGACAATCAAGGATTTGATTTAGGCAAGATTTCAAGGCTGATTAAAGCCTCCAAGGAACTTGCTTGAGGACCTTCCTTCCTATTAAACAAAGATTAAATGCAAAGTATCTCATAGTAGTTTAGAATTTAGTTAGGTAGTTAGTTAAAAAAATTTTAACCAACAACTTACCGGGGAGGGCTTGGCTCGAGTATAAAAGGCCTCCCCTCGAGGTTGTCGGTACCCTCATTTTATTTTCTCTTGGTACTGACACGTTGTCAGACCAAATTTTATTTTCATTTCCTTATTGTTGCTCTGCTGTGCTACCAACACGTTGTTGGAGCACTTTTAAGCCAAAAATTGGCTAATTCCTTCTAATTCTTTGTACTCTTCACTAATTCTCTTGTGTTTTGAAGGACTAGAGGGTCCCTTCAAAACATATTGCTTTCCTTTTGAATTTGGAGGTCGAAACCCCAAAACTTGAGTTTTTGCCTAATTTACTTGAATACTAACCATTGTAACGCGTGAACGCATTTGGTACTAAAATACTTAAAGCGGCGAGGCTTGACCCTGCCAAAAGTATTTTAGACTAATTTCCTACTCAAAGTTCGTTGTATAACGGAATTTGAGGTTTAATTGCTAATGTTCGGTTAAACACTTTCATGTGTACCTCCTTTAGCAGTTAATTGATTGACTTTGACTTGAAATTTCGGAAGATTCGTTTCTAATGTTCGGTTAAACACTGTCATGTGTACCTCCTTTAGAATCTAACTTTCGAAATACTTAAATTGGCTTAAGAAGCTCCGTTTGTCCTGGGGTTGCCCCGCACGGCGAAGCTTTGACTTTTTGAAACCTGGAAACGGGTACTTGAAACTTAAGATTTACTTGAATCGCTCCGTTTGTCCTGGGGTTGCCCCCGTACGGCAAAGCTTTGCCCCTTAAAAGTTAAAATTTGCCATTCGAATCTTAGATTTACCTCATACGGCGAACCGTTGACTTGAAATCACAAAATAAGATTCTTTTTAACCTTATTTAAAGTCCAAAACTCGTTGATTAATTTCTCTTTTGTTTGGCGCACGTGTTGGAGGTATTTGGCTTCCACACTTACCATTTATTGCTTTGATTTTGATAAGTTATTAGATTTCACAATTGTCATAGAGGTTCATAAAATTCCTTCATCTTTGTTGTCAATTCTTTCTTTGCATCGAAACTAGAATGTTAACTTTCCATTGATGTTTAAGGTGTGTTTGCTTAAGAGAAAGTATCTCAGAAATTATTTAAATTAAGATTTAATCAATACCAGTCTTTCTTTTGTTTTAATTACGGAAAATTCAGTTCAGCTGGACAGTACGCAGGTCGGCAAAGAGTTGACAACCCGATCGTAAGGGACTCCCGTTAACTGGGCTCGGGAACGGAGACCGGGAACTACGGGAACCACCTGTAAACGCCCCAACAAGGGGCTGGACCAGCAGAAGCAGACCGACAGGGCCAAGACGAGCTGACCGGGAGGACCTGACGACCTGGACGGGGCAGCGACGGACGACCTCGCTGAAGACGGTAACAGTCGGGGAACGGGGAACTTCGAGGAGCGGAAACGCGACAGCAAGGGAAGTTGGGTCGGTCGGGAAGCCTGGGGTTGGTCTGGAGAAAATTCTGTCCAGGGAACTCTCGGGTCTGTCCAGGAAGGTCCAGGGTTGTGTTGGAGTTTGAAAACTCAGGAGATGTCCAAACTTTGGAAATTCCAAAACTCACAATCTTGGTAAGATCATCATAGACAAAAACTTAATTCTAAAAGCATAGGCGGTTGTTGCCACGCTACCAACTTTTTTGCAAATTTTGGAAAATTTGAACACTGAGGATTTTGAACTAACATTCGCCTCGGTTCTTAAATCTCTCAAAACACCATCGCCAAGAATTCAACAACAACATCATAAGAAGTGGAAGAAAGCGAGATCATAAGAAGGTTAACAAGGGAGGACGAAGAATAAAGGAGTTAAGGTTAGTATCTTACTATTGAAATTTGGATTGTTTTGATTATTCTATTCTTTTCGTTAGTATCTTACTATTGAATTTTGTATTGTATTGATTATTCTATTCTTTTCGTTAGTATCTTACTATTGAATTTTGGATTGTATTAATTATTCTATTCTTTTCGTTAGCATCTTACTATTGACGTTAGATTGTTTGGATTGCAAAATTCCTTTTACTATTCATCGATAGATTTGTTTTGATTATTTAAAGCTTATTTTATTAGATTACTATTCATTCGGTTGATTTTAGTTATTAATTAGGATTCCAAAGACAAATTAGTTGTTGTTTTGTTGTTTGGGTTTTGTTTTATTAGGCCTAATAAGCCAAATAGATACAAACAAACACCAACTAATATCTTGGAATGTTTAACAAAATAACGATTAAACAATTGGCAATCGAATAAACTACTATTCATTGAATACTTGGGAAAAATGAATTAAATTTATCATTTAATTTAATTTCCTAAAATCAAAGGATTAGTTTTAAATTGCTAAAACTAACAAACTTGGACTTTTTAGATAGGTTTAGAAACAATAATACTAAGATTTCTTCCAAATACATGAAAGGCAATGGAGAATTTCGAGGAGACGATTATGATGGTGTTTTGCGATGATGGGACGATCGACATTCTCGATACTGAGGTATGAATTTCCAAACTTTTCTTTTGTTTTCTCTTTTGCTTTCATTCTTTAAAAATTAGATTAGAAAACTAAAATTAACAAAATTAGGAATCCGATAGCTAGTTAAAATTTAAAATCATTGGAAAACCTTTAAAAATTTAACTATAATCGTGAAAGTAATAATTAGATTAACTTTGAGTGAATTTGGAAATCGAAATAGTAATTTCATCCAAAGGAATTTCAAAAGAAATCTAACGTAATTTAGGGATCTAGGGAATATTAGAATAATTGGAAAAATTAAACCCTAATTTATCCCTTAAATTCTACACAAAACTTATTGAACCCGAATTCCATCCAACTGAAGGGAATTTTCATTCATTCATAAGTTTTTACCTAGAAGTCCAAAATTCTTACTTTTTATCATTATAAGAAAGTAATTCATCACTTTACCCATAAAAACCATAAAACTATAGAAAATTACTAAAATTAGAATAATAACTTAGAATTAGGCTTAATTAAAGAACAATTAGGAATATTCTCAAGGAACAACTAGGGAATCTTTGGAAACCATAATCTTTTAGAGAATCTTTTTAAGATTCCAAATCCAACTTTTACCTTTAAAACTACTTTAATTTGAAAGAATAAAAGTGTGGGTAAAGATTGGGCCTAAATTTGGATGAAAATTCCAAAACTAGGTTAAAATTAGGGTTTTTCTCAAAATTCCATGAGTTAACTTAATCAAACTTTTAACCCTGAAATTTAGATTTATTTCACATTATTTTGCTATTTTTAGTTGACGGATGAAGTTTTTAGGATAGAATTAGGACCAAATTTCATCCACGCATAACTTTTGCTAGGAATATCAGAATCCAGCTTGCTTTACCATTTCGGGAAGGGCAAATTGTATTCTTTGATTTAGAATAGGTAGAATTTTAGTTTAGTTAGAAGTTTAATCGCATTTAATTAATCCTTAACAACCTTTATTTCTTAACTATTAGTGTGTTTTGAAGCATTTAAATTAGGTAAAATCAACATAACAAAGTGTCCATTGCTTGGAAGGCCAAAGAACACTACGTTTCATTTCATCCCCTAGAGATTACTTTTTATGCCACTAGAATCCGTGTGCACGTTTTACCTCTGAAGGGGGGAGATTAAAACACTCACAACTATCAAGTTAGAATTTGTCAACGAGCAACAATATTCAACTCTCCATTTGATTTGAGACTATTCAGTACATCAACCAATACAAACTACCGACTAACTTGTTGACCTTTCACATCATGCCATCCAAATTATGTGATTGACTTTTTGCATGAGACATAAGATCAGAGAGTCAAAACTATCTAATGATCATCCACTTTCCAAAGCAACACATCAAACACAAGATTACATAGCTAGAACTATCAAATCATTCTACACGTTTTAGATCATTTTTTCAGATGAACACATCAAACTCATAATTACACATAATCCTACAAAATTTAGGCTATGAATTTCAAAAAGTCTCTTGTGTAGAGATAAAGAATCCCATCCCATCAAGAGAACTTAGTAAAGAGGTGACCAAACTCCATAGTATCAAGAGATTTACATTTTTAGTGTTGTTGCAAAAGCAAATAGTGGTGATCAAAAGAAATTTGTTGCATGTATCATTTAGACACTCTATAGGTTTCAATTGATGATATGTAGTTCTCAAGCTAGTGGTTAGAATTTTAGATGGTGATGGCCTTGTCAGCTCTAGGAACTTAGGTTTGTTAGTTACCTTCTGTTGGCCTTTTTTTTTAACCTCTTTTATGTAAGATATGTGTACATCAAAGAAAATTTTAACTCCTTGAGGATGATTGTGAGATCATCACTTTTTCTATTTCTTATTGAAAGATTTTAAATTTAAGAAAAGCATTGTCACCCTATATTTTGCTACTATAGTTACATAGTTCCATCAACTAAAGTATGAGATTTAGTAAAGTTTAGACAAAAACAAAAAAGAAAAAATTGAAATAAATTTTATGCAACTTTTCACAAAAATCGCTTCTGATTTTGTTTAAAAAAATAACAAATACTTTTATAATTCAACAAAAAAATCCACAATCTATGAATTTTCTTATAGAAATGACCATTATCACTTATGTGATCATAATTTTGACTATTTTCCCTCTAATTCCACTGATAAAGTTATAGAGATTTATGTTTCATGGTAAAAAAATCTACCTTAAATGATTCTTTTTAGGTTTAGTCAAGTCAAATGATAAGAAAATCATAGAAATATTGAATATCCTAAATATTTTGGTACCTATAGAAACAATTTTATGCATATTGAATACTCTATCAAATATACCAATAGAATCAATCTTCCAATCCTAACTCATTTTTTTTATTATCCATTGCATTTCAAAAACTCTACTAAGCTACCATCTATACCAAGTCCTATTATTTATTGTGTTGGTAGCTTGCCTAGTTTGCCACTGTCTTTCAATCCTTTCATAGATTTTATTACTACTATCACTACATACATAGGCTATTATATAGAAAGACTATATTTTCTATATAGAATATGACTAGAATTTTTTTGATATTTTTACATATGATGAACATTTCATTTTACAGTGAAATAAATCTATTTGATAATTTAGTAATGGACTAATGGGTATTCAAGATTTGATAGTTTCAAAAGCAAAATATCCCCTAAAGGACCAAACATCATTGTTCGGCAACATAGTGCTCTTGGGCAGCTCACTAAAATCAAATTTTTTATTTCTTTTCTTTGAAATTTTCATACAATATGTGTCCAAGGAGTAGCTTTAAGATTCATTATTTTTTTTAATTTTGACTATATGGTTAAAAAGTTATTGTATGATATGTAATTTTCAATGATCTTTGAGGCTTGAGCAGCTCAAATAATTCTCAAAAATCACTTCCTTAAAAAATAAAAATTTGAAATTGATTTTCTAAATTTATATATATGTGAAAAGTTTGATAAATGTGATGAAACTTTCGAGGAATTTTAGTTTGCGGGTAGTCATGAAATTTCTACTCTATAATTAATTTTGAAGTCCTATATTTAGCTTAATTTTTAATATTTTTGAAAAGAAATAAAGATATTGGTTGTAGATTGCTTATTATAATATTACAAGCATTGGTATTAACATTTTCCAATTTCATAACTAGATCCTTGGCATTTTAGTATTTTGAATCATTTTCTATTTTTTTCCAATTAATATTTTTTTCTTTATATATTGTACAATCTTAAATGATCTAAAATTTTTCAAGCATGTAGCCAACTTACCTTGAAGAATGAATCCCAAGTATAAACACCATTTTGGGCATTTTTTCATATAAATGTGACCTTGTGAAGTGTAGCTACCCAAAAGACTTTCAATTAATTAGAAGCATACCCACAAACTAAACTCTACAATCATACTAAAGGACCAAACACTGCTTTTTGGCAACATAGTGATTTTGGACAATTCACTACAAATGGAATTTTTATGTTATTTATTTTAAGCATCTTAGCATTATAGATATTTAATTTTAATCCCTATAAGGAAAAAAGTTCTAAACTTCTAAAAATAATAAAATGAAAACTATGTTAAACTCAAGAAGATAACAAATATGAAGTTTGGTGTGGATAATGATGAAAGTAGGGAAGTTTCCATATATCCTAAGTCAAACTTAAAACTTAGACATTAGATTTAACCTTAAGCCCATAACCAAAATCAATAGTCAATTTGAATTTAGGAATCAAGGATAATTCATAGATAAAGTTTGGATAGCTTCTTCCAAAGCCAAACTTCATCTAGTCATAACTCATTTTAAGAAACTCGGATTGGGATGAATTTACCATTTCGAAAATGATAGACCTTGTTTTATAACTTATGAGAGATAAATCATAATTGTGGATTCTTTATCTAATAAACACAGAGCCTGTGCTAGTTGGCTTAGTTCATCCGGTTTAGCCAAAGTTGCTTTGTTTTGAAGTTCTCAGTTATCTTCCTTTGCAATTTATACCGTTTAGAATGTTAAGAAGATCCATTATTTAGAAGGCACAATGAATCACACATAGACATCCACCGTAGGACATTTTATTAAAATCAAGAACCTGGTTGTATTCATTTCATATCAAGGGTAGACATAAAAATGCTCATACAACACCAAATAATATGATAAAATCATATATTTCTACATTCATTGATATCTTTGATAGAAAATATTTTTTTTTTACATTTTTTTGTTATTGTATTTCAAATTACTAAGGCAATTTCTTTCATATTCTAAAAAAAAATTGAAGACATTTTGGTGATGTAATATTGAGATTTTTGTTGATTTTATTGATACAATATGGCACTAAAAGCCAAAAAAAGGACAGCATTTTACTTTACAAATTCTTGGTGCTTACATACAAGATTTATGACAACAATATTGGTGTGCATTTAAGTAGAGTCACATAAATTGTTGAATCATAGAAAACAACATGAAGTACATAATCAATATGCAACCTCGTCCTATCTTATAGTGCACGTATCAAAGTTTGACTAAGATAATAGTCTTAGTATTCTATATGATGTAAATATTTATTTAATTTTAAAAATGTTTTTTTTTTGCTTGTAAATTGGAATATATTAGAATTATTAACTACTCTAAAGAAAAGGTACAAAATTAGAAATCAGCCTAGTAAAAAATAAACTCAAGCAATATAAAACAAAGTGCAACCAAAGACTAAAGAGAGGTGTTTTTAAGACTAAAAATATGCAAGGAGTGCTAGCATGTGAATCTATGAACCCATGATCATAAAAGTCTATATTATGAACACCTTCTATAGTTATAGGTGTCTATGTTTTAGATACCTAAATTACATACTCTTTCCTTGTCATTGTAAACCTATGTTATAAACACTTTCAAATGTTGTAGGTACATCCGTACATACTGTGAATGATTTTAACTCCACCCCTTGAGTTAAAACGTAAACACAAATTTTGATAGCTTTTTAATTAAGTTATCATAGGGGTGCCTAAGTCTAGTCCAATTCGTGACCTCCATGCAATGGATTCTCTATTTGTATTATTCTATAGTCTGAAACAAATCTAAATCACTCAAAATACATGAAATGTTAGAAATCATGGGCCTTTGGCTAACGAGGCCAAGCGTTGGACTTGAAAACGAAACCTATTTCAAACCAAAAACTAACTTAGCCTAGCATGTAGAATATAAATTTTCCTTTCTAGAGTGGTAAAATACACTAAAATTTGGACCTTTCTAACAAAAAATATCAAAAGATGAGGTTATAACTATAAAATAACCTAGAAAACTTCATCCATCAAATTCTAATAGTAAACTAACTCAATATCCATCCAAATTTTTAAGTTGATTCTCTAATTATACTCATTAAATCTAATATTTAAGTTGTTTTCAATCAAAGATTAAAAACTTCATCCAAATTGAAGTTCAAACTCCATCCATCCCTATCTTTTATTTAAATGAATAAGTTTTTAACTACAAATTGGTTCTAAAATTTTTAGAAGATATCCTAAGTGAATTTAGTTTAGAATATTTTTTAGTAGCTTTCAATTTTTGATTTTAATTATCTTCTAATTAATCTTAATCTAAGACTTTTATTATTAAATTATTATTTGGGGTGGGTGGGTGGGTAGCTTTTTAAGTGAAAAAAAAAAATTACCTTTTCAGCAAGGTGAAACACAAAAATAATAGATTCCTACATAAAAGTTATTAAGGAGTGTAATGTTTTCTCTAATCGGTAATTATCCATAAAGGACCAGCATGCATTTTTTGGCATTATAGAAATTTTGGGCACGTACCTGTGACTGGAGATTTTCATATTTTTGGTTGAAATTTTAATAGAAGTTGTGCGCAAGGAATATCTTTCATATGCACTAAATTTCATGACATTTGGATATATGAGTCAAAAGTTATGGCCTAATATATTACTTTTTTTCTCGACTGGGCAGTCCGGGCAGATCAGAATATATTACTTTTTTCAGAAATAAAAATTTGAAATTGGCTTTCTAGAGTTATATATGCGTGGAAAGATTATAATTATTCTATTTTGACCATTGAGTCAAAAGTTATGAGGAGTTTTAGTTTGCGGGCAGTTATGGAATCTCTACTCTAAAATAAACTTTGAAGTCTTTTATCTTACTCAATTTTCTATATTTTTGGAAAAAAATAAAATTATAGGATGTAGATTTTTTATAAGAACATTTCGACCATTGGGATTGGGATTTTGAATTCCATACCTAAATTCTTAGCAATTTTGTATTTTGAATCATTCTCTACTTCATTCTACTTACTATTTTTTTCCTATATATTGTACAATTCCTTAAACATATAACCAAGTTGTTTAGGAAAAAGAATCCAAAGAAGCACCACCATTTTAGACATTTTTTCATAAAAAAGTGAGCTTGTGAAGTGCAGCTGCCCATTTTTTTGCAGGGTTAAGAAAATAATTTCAGTGATTTTGAATGCTTATATCTTGCAATCCACGTGGTGGAAATTTTTGAAATTTTTACCACATGTTCTCAAATCAACATACTACAAGATCCTACGGTTATATGTGTCAAAAAAAGTTTTTTTTCAAGAATTTGATACTTGTACTAAAAATGGCAGTTCTTGAGTGTTTTTGGTGAAAACATAGTCAGGGAACTTTAGGGGTTAATACTTTATCCACAAATTACTTGCAGCCTAACCAAGTAAATTGAGTTCAATTTTTATTTTTAACATCTAAATTATTCTTAGATTTTTTATTTTCCTTTAAGAGTCTTTTGGATGAAATTACTAAGTTCTCATCCAATTCTACCACTAAATTTCATCCATTTGTAACTTTCTTATTATTTAGTTTTTTTTCAAGTGTAAGATATTTCTAGAAACCTTTAAGGATTACCTACAATATTCTAAATTCTAATTTAGATTCTAAAACTATGACCTAAGGATTAACTTTTAACTTCCTACTTCTATTCTATGTAAATTAAAAGAAAATCAAATGAAGATAGTTCAATTAACATACCTTTCCATCAACGGTTGACACGGTCCCATCCTCACAAACCACAATTGCAACCATTTTGTAGTAGCCATTGCCTTCCATCATGTATATGTCTTTGTTACGCCTAAAATAATGGAAAGAGTTTAAATTAAAAACCCTTTTTGAGTAATTTTTTCCTTTTTATTATTTCCACGCTAATTCCTATAGAACTTTTAAAGTATTTTGAATATTTTTTTTTAATTTTGGAGACTATATTTAATGCTAGATTATTTGATAGTGTGAAAGAAATCAAAATTTTCAACAAAATTGTTAGAGTCAAACCTCATTAAATGTAGTAGATTCTCTTGAAAACATCTAGTCCCTAATCTTTTCTTTTTGTTTTCCAACACTCCAACTTTCAAACTTCTAAGACTCCTTTATTTACAATCTCTTCAACTTCTCTCCTTCATTTGCTTGTTAGAATTTTGAATGCTTGATTTGAAAGAACTAGCATGTCAATTAGTTATGATGTCTCATTTAGTTTTATGTGTAAGTGTTTGACAACTTGGACTTAATTCAGTATGTGAAGATCACAAATTGGTACGTGCAAATCACAAACTTATGATTTCAAAACTAGTTTTCCAATTCAAAATTGAGTTTATTGATGGCGTAGGTTCACTCAATTCACCCCAAATCCCTTGAGGCTGACTTTGATGGCTTGGACTCGATCAATCTACTCTAGCTCCCTTGGTACACTCTAGCTTTCTTTGGCTCGTTTCCTTGGTCGCTGGCTCGTTCCCCTGCAACTGGCTCTTTCCTTTGCTTGACAGACTCATCCCTTGAACTGGCCCATTTTTTACTATCAAGATATGCTCTCCACTCTAGTTCTCTCTAGTTCACTCTACTTCTCTCGAGTTCACTTTAGTTGTCTGTAGTTATGAAGACAACTAGGGATTAGATAAGAATCCCTAGAACTAATAGTAGAAGAAGAGAACTCTCTCTCACCTTGATATATGTTACAAACCTACTTTGAAAAGATCTACTTCTTTCTTCTTGCACACTAGGGTTTTACAATCTTTTGTAGTTTTGTTACGTTTCCTATTCTCAACACTGACTTTTTTTTGAGTAATTGAGAGCTAATTCTAACACCTAAATTTAAATTAAAACAAGAAGAAAATTTAACTAATGGCTATCCTAGTTTTTTGTTGGGATTTTGGAATTTTTCTCTAAAATTAAACAAATCCTAGTTACCAACAAATTATAATTCTCACACTCATACATATTTTTTGGATTCTTTCGAGGATTTCCTTTCAGGCACTAACAAAATCACAATCACAATCCTAAATTCTAGTACTTTTGTGGTTTTTAAATTTTTCTCAACTAAAAGAAAATTCAAACCAATAATACATAAATGTAGAAGTTCAACAAAATTAAACAGAACAAAAAAAATGAGAGGAACTTCACTATGTTGGAGAGATAACAAAAAGAGGGGAAACTAATGAGACCTATGGACCTTAAATTATCAAGGCAAGGCAAGGTTCCGCTACCTAGTTTATACCTACAAAACAAGGAATCGAATAAAAACTAAAGGGTAAAATTTCACCGTACGTAATAACTCCAAAGTCCAAACTAAATAGATAAAATGAAAAAGATGAACCTTCCCAAAGTTTTTTTACTTAATTTATTTGGTTCAAAGGCTTCCCATGAACTGGTTTAGTTTTAAATTTTAAAGGGGAAAATTAGAAAGAGAGACAAGGCTTCGCCATATGGGAACAATCCCAAGGCTAAGCTTGTAAGAAGAGACAAGAAACCACTAAAGGGCCCCTGATTTGAACTTCTTAGGACCAAAGCTTTGCCATATGAAATGGCTTAGCCAAAATTCTAAGAAAACAGGATCAAACTTTTGCTTTAATCCCTAAAGGTTAGAGACTATGTTTTCTCCAAAAATGCTCCAAAAGTGTCATTTCTAGTACAAGTACCAAATTTTTGAAAGAACCATTTTTAGGCACATGTAACCATATGATCTTGTAGTATGCTAGTTTGAGAAGATGTAGGAAAAAAATTCAGAAGTTTCCACCATATGGATTGCAAGATATTAGCGTTTGAATTGACAAAAATCTTTTTTCTGTCTCTTCAAAAAAATGGGCAATTGCACTTCACAAGGTCACATTTGTATGAAAAATTGTCCAAAATGGTGGTTACTCTTTGGATTCCTTCTTCAAGCAAGTTTTCTACATGTTGAAGAATTTTCAGATCATTTGGAATTGTACAACATATAGGCAAAAAAT
This sequence comes from Antitrichia curtipendula, assembly GCA_951230915.1. Classification (NCBI taxonomy): domain Eukaryota; kingdom Viridiplantae; phylum Streptophyta; class Bryopsida; order Hypnales; family Leucodontaceae; genus Antitrichia; species Antitrichia curtipendula. The sequence continues at coordinate 10,803,545 of OX579642.1, read as the reverse complement.
AGTAAGTAGAAAGTTGTAGAAAGTGGTTCAAAATACTAAATTGTTAAAAATTTAGTTATGGAATTGAAAAATGCCGGTTCCATTGGTTGAAATGTTGTAATAAAAAATCTACATCCTATGATTCTATTTTTTTCTAAAAATATTGAAAAATGAATAAAATAAAGGACTTCAAAGTTTATTTAGAGTAGAGGATCTATAAGTGCCCATAAACTAAAACTCTTCATAACTTTCATCCTGTTAATTAAATTGGAATAATTCAAAGCTTTTCACGTATATATAAACCTAAAGAACCAATTTCTAATTTTTATTTCGGAAAAAAATGATTTTTTAAGAATTTTTTAAGTTGCCTGCCAACCAATGAAAACTACATATCATACAATAACTTTTTAACCATGTAGTCAAAAGTTACAAAAATTATTGGGCCTTAAAGCTATTCCTTGCACTAGAAGAAACCCGTATTTTCTTTGACGTCTAAAAACTGAACATCAAATTTTTTGGACATCAAACATAACATATATAAATTCCAAACTAAATTCCTAGTTTTCAATCAATTGAAAAATGAACTTCAACCGCTTTACAAGGTAGTTTCCAACCACCACCAAAGCTCACACCCCATTCATCCATCTCTATACATCCATTGATAAGATTCAATAGTAAAGTCCTTGCTAATTGGTAATAACCAAGTATTAACAACTTAAGTGCCATAGTACTACGGAAAATTAGAAAATTAACAAAATTTAAGCTATTGCGCACTTCTTCCCCCCTATAGATTCTAATACCACAATTCATTCTGGTAATATAAAGGGATATTTTCCTATATTTTAGGGTTGTTAATAGTATTTTTGAGACCAATGCTACTTGATAAATAATATTATGTATTATGGTATAGAATATCATGGTGAAAATCAAAACTTTTATCATTTTATATTTAAACACTTAGTAGAGTTTGATTTCAAATCCAAATTTCAAGTGGTGATGAAATAATTTGAATTTTGGAAATTTTGGAAATTTTGGAAATTTTAAATTGTAGCAAAAACCATGTTCAATAAGCTTTATTTCATTATAGTAGTTGAGATCAAATTCAAAAAAGATAATTTTTATAGCTACAATACAAGTAAAATTTTGATGAAGAGTTAAAAAATATAATTTGTCAAATGTACTAAAAAGATAGTTTAATAAAATTGAAATAAATAATATATTTGTACAAAGAAGTAATAAAATTATGTAATATTCAATAATGTAGTTGCGTATAAAAGGACCTCTATAGTTCATTGTCATGCAACACCTTGAATGTAGCATCCAAGTGTTGGTAAGCAAGTTCCCCCACACAACATCAAATCTTGTTTGTCTTCCTTCGGGAGTAACAAGTGTTCTCTCCAATGTAACATGCTACAAATCTTGTTTGTCTTCCTTCGGGAGTAACAAATGTTCTCTCCATTGTAACATGCTACAAATCTTGTTTGTCTTCCTTCGGGAGTAACAAATGTTCTCTCCAATGTAACATGCTACAAGATAGAATGATACAGAGGGTGCTATGTTGCAGACGGTGTGGTTGTGTTTCTCATTTGCCTTCAAAAGGACATCATGAGGACTTAGAGGAGGTGCATTCCCTAGTGAGGCTCTGTGCCTTCTTTGTATGAAATTGCTCGTTGTCTTCTCCCTTGACGACTCCGAAACTTCATTGGACTAGTTGGGAAGGCGTTGCACATTGCCGCATGGGATTGGGATTGTTCATATATTCAATGCAGTCCTTCTTGAAGTTGTAGCACTTTATATTTTGGTATATGATGTCCCAAAGGATGATGAGGCTAGTGAGACTAAAGTCACAAGAAAATGACATAGACATTGTGTATACTAAGAGGGTGTTTGGTTGGCTGGCTCTACAAGTCGACAATCACACTAGAAGAAACCCGTGTTTTTTCTAGTGTCAAATGGTCATATGTTTGGCCGTAGCCCTTGTAGGCTATAAAGTAGAAGGCCAAGATCATTAATTGGCAACTAGAACTTCTTTATATTGAACTTCTTGTTGTGTTTTTATTTTTATGAATTGTACATGCAAGTATTGTATGAGTTTGGAAATATGTGCAACAGATACAACATTCTTGAAGAAGTATGACAATTGGATATTTAAGAAGATAGGTTGACCAACAATAAAAGCGGAGAATCAAATGAGGACCTCTATGGGTAGGTGCATGGAACCGAGTTGCGAAGAGGTTGGACTTTGAAGGAAGATGTCATGGATCTTCTTGACAGTGCCATTGACAAGGCTATTAAAAAAAGGCATGTTCATGGTGAGCATGACCTTCATCTCCTCGTGGAGCTTGTGGAAGGGGAGCAAATTAGTGCACTACCTTATCAAAATCAGCAATTATTGCCAAATAATTAATAAAATTCTAGATTTTTACTTCAATATATTTATTATAAAAATTTTGTCATCAATTATAGCTAAATTCAACCACATTCAGTAATTATACTTTTCCAAGAAACTTTACAAGAAATGAGTTTTTTTTCCCACTCTTTGTATGGGACCAAAAAGGTGAAGTGGTGAACTACAAACAAAATTATCATTCTAACAGCTACAAGAGTAATAGGCTGAAATTATTCTCTTCTTTCATTGTTCATTTTTGTTTATTTCATTTTCTACAACAATTTTTAGTTGCTAGGTGATTTTTGGAAGGGATTCTTGTTCTTTGTATAGACAATTTGATCTACTAATATTTCTTACAAAGTAGCATAAAAGCTAAAGTAGAGATGGAAACCAAAAAACAAGCCTCTTTAAAGGGTCATTATCCAATTATTTCTATTGAGGAGAGAGATTTAGCCATTGAGAAAGATTTATAGCATTTGCGTAATACAACACTCTTTTCTTCATATGCTCTAGTATCCAAACGGTCTATTGATAGGCCTCAAAAAACATAGATTGTAGCAGATTTACAATCTATGCAACAACATCAAATCAAAAGAGAAGGTAACAAAACCAATGGAGTTGCAAAAAGAACAAAGAGGAGGGGCAGATATACAAACTAATTTCAACCAACCCTTTAGGCGCCCATTCTTTAAGCAATGAAAAGGTTCAAAAATCCAATTGATGTTCTTTCTTTCCTAAAGCTTTCCTACATATCCCTAGGTCTACCTAGTCTATACAAAAAATTGTCTAGAGGTAGTTTGTAGACATGGTTTTCAACGAAAGAAGAGTTACGGGAAAATTATCTACATGTTGTAAAGAATGGGACATCAATGAAGCTAAGTCAGCAACATGAAGGAGAGCTTGAACATTATCCTACACTATAAGATGAATTAATCAACATGAAGCAGAAAATAAGAAAGGCAAGACAAGCTCTCTCTACTTCTATTATACAACATATTCTTTGTGGAATGATTAATGCAAAGGCTCTTGAATTGATAAGAGAAGGGCACGGAGGATTTGTTGTCATAAGAGAGTGGACAAGGCAATTCATGAAACAATTCATGAATTGATCATTTCAAGTTCCAACCACTGCTCCAAGGCTTGCCTTCCTTCAAAATGAAGAAGGCAAATTGAGAAAGGCAAAGACGCGATATGGCCTACTGAGTTGCATATTTGGTGAAAGTGTACCCCATCACTCCATCACTCATCTTCAATAGTGACCTTAGGGGGTCACTCCATGTGGAGGTTTGTAAATCACGTGCGGCCAAAGTTTTTATTTTGGGGTGTATTTTGATGACTGTGAACAATTATATGGTCCCTCTTATTACCTAATTTTCTAATTCATGGCATTTTAGGCCTCATACAATTACTTAGAATTCTAAAGGAAATTAAAAGCAAATTTCAGCACCCTTATTTTGTTGTAAGAAATAAAGTAAAGCAAAAAAGGCAAGTTTACACAAAAACTAAAGACAAAAACACAATACATGAACCACAAACACAACATTCACTTAACACAATTTAAAGCACTTAATATACATTGCTACTTTTTTTCCTACTATAAAGCATGTAACACACAATAATGTACAAAGAAAGGCCACACAACAAAACAAAGAACAAAAACCACACATGAATTAGAAATTAGAAACTGATAGCATTCACATCCAAGGGAATTTGAACAACAAAGTGAGGCACCACAACCCATCAACATGGTAATATACCATGTAACACATAACAACATGCAAGGAAGTCAGAAATGCGCGAAGCCCAAAAAAATGAAAAGACAAAACTAAACTAGAAATCTTCAAGCATGTATTGTGCACCAACAATAATAACATCAAAGTATTTGAAGCGTAAAATGTATTCCTAACACAACAATAAGTATACAAAGTAAATGGTCGCCTTAATTCTATTGCATACAATACTTAGAAATTTTTAGAATTAAAAGATGCTCCAAATTAAGAAGCAAAACCACATGCTAAATCCTCTCACATACGGGCTGTAAGGGCCATCTATAGGAGTGACAAGCAACGCCAATCTTCACCCTTCACCATGAAAAACTCGCAAGGTTGCCATCCATAGCACAAAGCACCTTGACACAGAGGACGTTTTTTGGCCGATGAATGACAAAAAATCTCTCCATGTAGGACAAAAGTGCAACTATTTATCTTCCAAATTTTATGTGAAAAGGGAATGTCTTCTACAGCAGTTTGTCTTCCAATGAGTGCTTTTTTCATTTTCTTAAGCCAACAATTCACACAGTATCCAAACAAATGATTTCCACAATGACCAGCTTGTCGTTTAAGGATTAAATTATTTGGTTTGTGATTTACATGACGCAAGAAGTGCTTCAATCAAGGACCAACAACGGGATAGGCCCCGGGAAAAGAAAATGGCATGATCCATAGAGAAAAATGGTAGCCATCCTTATTGCAAAGAGCCCTCTGATCAGAAGAGCTCAAAGAAGATGCCTCTTCTTGTGAAAGAAAACTCGTACAAGGTGCACAATATTTCAATGTTTGGTTCCAATGTTAAAGAAAATACACAAACAATCACTTATACTGGATTAGGATTAAGTTCAGTGTCTTAGTAATGTTAACTTCATGTCAAGTAGTAAACTTGAGAATTGAATAATTATTACATCTAATTAAAGATTCTTTAGAACAATGTTGGATTTTTTTAAAACAAGTTTAGATAGCTAAATTTCAATTGAAGCATCCTTATTTGGTGACTTGGACATTCGGCATTGTAACCTCGTTCTCTCGCTCATTCTCCAAAAGTTTAAACCTACACAAGCCAAACTACACAATCAACCTGCCACAAGTCCTAAGCTTAACCAAGAACCCAACACATTCTTACTCTGTGAAACAATCCAACTCGTAGAATGTGCCCACAAGCCCAATTAGCAATCATGACCTTAAATTTAACCATCCACTTTGCACTTTTGAAGACTCTTAGCAAAGGGTGTTTCTTGTACCTTGAGCAAGTCCCTCAATTGCAACCACTATTAAACATCTTTCTATAGTGTGTATCATAATTATGGTATTTTTCTTACTTGGTGTAAGGAGTGATGTTAAGAAGGGTCTTAGAATTGGATTTACCTAGATTTTTTTATTAGATTCACTTTGCTAATAACACTCCTAAAATCAAATGCAAACATTTCTTCATTATAGATAATATAGAAACTCCTAAGCATTGCAAAGGCACTCTAATATGCCATAATTGTGTCCCCACATAAAGCTCAAGTCACCATTTTAGGACCCGCACTTTTTGACACCTCAACTTGGATCATATGGACTTTGGATTTAGGGTTTGACATCCTCCTACATTGGAGGAAATTGCATCATTTGAGTAACCTTGTCAGACTAACATTGTAAAAATATGTAACAATTGAAAACTGAATTTTGGAAAAAGTCAAATGGTTTGTATCTATTTAGGCCTTATATCCTATATGTTTTCCATGTTCTTAAGCCCAAAACTACTTCAAAGTACTCAAATCCAAAGCAAAGCAAAAATCTTCATCTATATTTTTTCATTAAAAAATCCAGCCATAGGATCCTTAAGTTTAGTTTACTTATTAGAGTACACCCTCCTAAAATTTCAAAATAATAAATATTACCAATTGCAATATCTATTCACTTGAGTTTCAAAAAAGAAGTATTTTCAACTCTTCCTAAATGGTTAGATTCATCTTTCAAACATTTTACACAAAAATGTATAGATCCTACAACTTGTTACCCTCTATAATATGTTGAAGAAATAAGTTGAAAATATCAATAAAAAATTTCAAAAAAAAAAATTTCATATTCATGCTTAAAAAAAATGGTAAATAGAAAGAAAAAGAAAATGATTTAAAATAATAAATTGTTAATAAATTATTTTTGGAATTAAAAAATGCCAATTCCAATGGTTGTAATGTTATAATAAAATATCTACACCTAATTTTTTTTAATTTTTTCCAAGTTTATTGAAAATTGAGTTAAATATAGGACTTCAAAGTTTATTTTAGAATAGAAATTCATAACGGCCCGCAAATTAAAGTTAACTCCATATAAATCTCATCTCATTAATAAAAATAGAATGATTAAAAGCTTTCTATATATATATATATATATATATATAACTCTAAGAAACCAAGTTCAATTTTTTATTTCTTAAAAAAAAAAATTTAGCTACCCAAGTTGCCCATCAAGCAATGAAAATTATATATTATGCAATATCTTATTAACTATGTAGTTAGAAGTTATGAAAATTGTAGTGCCTTAAAGTTACTCCTTGGGCACACACTATGTGAAAAATTTTAAGGAAAAAAATAAAAGATTCTAGTTGTAGTGAATTGCCTAAAATAGCTATGTTGCCCAAAACCAGTGTTGGACCTTTAAGAGTTAACCTTACAAGGTCAATCATTTGAGATTTTGAGCTACCATGGAAGAAGGAAGTGTGCAACAATTCTTTAAGGGGATAAATTTTAAAGCTCCATAAATTTGAATCCACATGAGTATTTTCATCCATAAAATTTGTAATCCACCTTTGTATCTATCTTATTATCCATGACATTTAATGAGATCATTAGTCATTTGGATTCTCACACTTGCTTGATGCTTTTCCTTAGCAATAGGGACAAAAGCATTAAATTTAAAATTTATTGATCCTCACATTTATATTTTACAAATTAAAAAATATATATAATATAAACACCACAAAATTGAAACAAATACAAATTTACAAAAATAAATAATAAAAATGAAGAAAATGAATATTTGAATATTATAGATTTCCAAACTATAAGGATTTTAATTGAAATTTCATAAATTTAAAATTCTTCATTTTGAGTTTAATAAAATAAAAACTTATTTTACACGAAATCAGTTTGGACTGTTAGGCAATTGGCGTCCTTTCATTTCTAAGAAATAATATAGCTGAATATTGAAATTAAACTTTTTTAATTAATTTTGTAAATAAAAATGGAACATAGACATTCTTGCTAACACTTTTTTTATAGTATCATTGCAATAATAGGTATAAAGATCTGGAATTACTTCCACATCCAAATATAGAAAATAAAAAATAAAAAATAGAGTAAAAAACTCTACAATCATTGATGATACTCATATACATTAAATCCTTGCAAGAATAGAATTCATATACACAAACCATGAAATGAAGTAGATTTATCATTTGAAATTATAATCATTTTGAGAAGATAGTTGACAATTTTAGGACAAATACTTATTCAAACTTGCAAAGTTAGAAACACTTGAATCCTACAAATCAAGCACATGGTAATAAGAGAAGTGTAAATCAAATTACCTTTAACGTTCTTTTATAAAATATAATTCATCACACTGTCTGCATTCACTAAAGTTGCAATGAAGGAGACAAAGCTAGAACAAGAATCTTATGAACAAGAAGAAAAAAAAGGCACTCCACCACCTGCTATGCTTCCCGTTGGAGTAGGCGAATTAGAAAAGGCTTTACCAGCCACTCGCTTACTTGAAAAGAGGCGCCTTCTGCATTTGGTGCATGAAGAATTACAACACCAAAAAATAGAGTTTGTAAAGTATGTTGTATTCAACTATAATAAATGTCTATATTTGTAAGTTTATAATAAAGTTTTTCATTCCTACAAACAATTCCACTAGTTTAATTATTAGCCAAAATTATTATAGTTGTAAAGTTTGATTCATCATATTGAGTTTTGTCAAAAAAAATTATGTATAAAAGAATCACATATTAAATGTAAGATGCTTGACAGGGTATTGGGTGTTGGGACTTGAGAAAGAAAAGAAGAAATTCTACAAAAACGAGAAGATGCATTGCGGGATAAAGATCTTGCAATGCAAGAGTCTCTTATTGGTTTTTCAAAATTCCTTCAAGTTCGTTCAAGACTTCAAGTTTTGCCTAATTTGAAATCATGCAATTGTTTTGTCATTTGATGGACTTTCATCATTAATCAAAATATAATGTTTTTTTTATATTTTACTGTAGGAAAATGCAATCAAGAAAAAAAAAGCTGAAAAGAAATCAAGTGACGAAATTCGAATGCGTTTGGAAAAGGTTTTTCAAGTCTTTACAATACAAATAGTCTAATTTTCTAAAATATATATGATGTTAGTATGACCTTGAATTATTGCTTCATATATCTCCAATTATGACTATTTCAATATTGTTTAATAGGAACAAGAAATTTTGCAAATAGAAGATGCTTTAGAAAAATTAAAAGAAAAACGAAATGTAACTCTTGTACAATTGGAACGAATGGTGATGTACCAAAAATATTTAGAATCAGTGCTTGAGAAAGCTCCTCAATTTCATGAAATCAATGACCTCATGCTTAGGTGCTAATTTGATCTCAATTACCAAATAATTGATATTTAATATTCATTTTTTTATTAAAAAAATAATTCTTATGAGATTGAAATCTATATTGGAGAAGGCTTAATAGTTTATTCATTTTGTAGGGTTAAAGATTGATGTACTCAGCTATCATTAGATATAATAAAACTATACAAGATGTACTACAATTATATATTATACTAATTAATATTGATTTCTCACTATTCTAAAATAAAATAACTATAAAACAAAATATTGGAGCAATTTTTTAATATAATGAAATTTTAGACAATCACATGACAATACTTATACTAAAATGACTTTATCTTGTGAAATTATATTTGAAAGGATAAAACTCAAATTGAAAATGAAAATATTTATTAGAAACAATTTTATCTTTGGCTCTGTTTCTTCATACTTCATATTTTAAGAGCATAATACAAGACTATATGTAAGGTTTCTACCAAACCTTTAAGGGTTAAACTACCTTATACTATTTTCAAATAAACCCTCATATAACAATTGATTTGGCCTTTACAAGGAAAATTTAAACCACGAAAATAATAAAAAATAGAAAATAGAGGGGAGGACAATAATTATTATATGATTTTTTTAATTCTTTTTAAAATTTAAAATTTAAATAGTTGGCATCACTATTGATCCAATTTTGTGGTCCTCTTTAAGCCCCATTTTTTTTATAATGCCTATAACCCTAAACCTTAACCTTTATATAACAATTGGTTTGCCTTTAATATATTGCCTTGACAACTTTATTTGAAAGGTGATTTTCATATGATGAATATTAGTCTTTTTAAATCTAAATCTAAATTTTTATATAGAAAATATACAATTTTAATGGTTTTGACAGGCATGCTACATTGGCTACAAGTCATGAAGAATTAAAAGGACATGTTGCTGATTGTAAAGGAGAGATTGACATTATTGAATTAGAATTGCAAAATTACATAAAGAACTCAGCTAATGATATACTTATCCTAAATAATGATATTAGTGATACTAGACAAAAAGTTGAAAAGAAGAGACAAGAAACAATTGATTTGCAATTAAATATTGATTCAATGCTCCAAATGGCTACTGCTAGGACTCTTGCACAAAGCCAGGTACATATAATAACAAATTTAATACTGATCCCTTCAAAACTACGTGTCCAAATTTTGAACAAAAATTTTGAACAAAAATTTTGAACAATAAATGAATGCAAACATGTCTCATAAATACATAAACTTGTTTTTTCATTCATCAAAATGGCTGAAAATTCTAGTGCCTATTATCCAACATTTGTACAAGATAAAATTTTAGGTATGTATTTTCTAGGTAAAAGATCACAAGTTTATTTCACCTCAAAAATTTCCTTTTGCAATTTGAAAGTCTTAACCTTCAAATTGACTCTTGAAAGTGAGTGAGATAATTTTCTTGAAAACTCCGTAATTAGAACTCAACATCTTTAACCTCATAGAAGAAAAACTTTATGAAAATCATTGATACTCAGTCCACATTCAACTTATTTAACCCCTAAAGGACAGAGGGGAAGGGACAGGGAGACATTTTGGTATATTATTCAGAAAAGAAAATCAAATATTTTTTTCTGAACTTCATACATACCAAATTTAAAAACTTCATGATCTTTTTTGCAAAAGATTCTCCAAAGATTTCCAAATTGCCAAGCTGCCCAAAAAGTTTAGGGCAACATAACTTTTGATCCGAAGACCCAATCAAAAAAAATTAGTTTTTCACAAAGGAAGTACATGTTTACACAATGTGTCCAAATTTCATGAACACTCACATTAGGAAAAATTTCAGCCCTCTAGAAGGCCGCTAAGGAATTGATTTATGGGACCCCTTTGGTGCAATTTCAGAATGAATAAATTTTTTTTTATTTTTTATTTTTTTATTTTTTTATTTTTTTATTTAAATTATTAAAAAATTATTTAAAAAATATTTAAAAAATAAAAAAATATTTAAAAAATATTTAAAAAATAAAAAAATATTTAAAAAATATTTAAAAAATAAAAAAATATTTAAAAAATATTAAAAGTATTAAAAAAATATTAAAAATATTAAAAAAATATTTAAAATATTAAAAAAATATTTAAAATATTAAAAAAATATTTAAAATATTTAAAAAATATTTAAAAAATATTTAAAAAATATAAATCTGACGTGGCACTACTAGTGCCACGTCAGCAACCAATTTTTAAATATTAAAAAATAATTTTTTATTTGGGTTTTTTTCCGTAATTGCACCAGACGAGTGCCAAACTCGCAGCCTTCTGGAGGGCTGAAATTTTTCCTAATGACGGATAATGACTTTGTAGGAACCTACCCAAGATTTCTTGCTTACGTTATATGGACACTTGATCCTTTAGAGGTTAATGTGATATTTTCAAATTTTGCATTCATATTTTATAGATAAATACTTACTAAAATAATGATATATTCAATTATAATGATGAGGGTTAGGCGTCATTGTTTACAATCTTTATTTCAAATCCTTCATTGAATTATTATTTTAATTCTTTTGGCTTCTTAAAACAATAGCTTGCTGGGTGTTTTTTTACAAATGATCTTCAAAGTTTTATTTTATGACACATTTTCAAGTTTCTAAAGTATAGGACTATTTCTTAGTCTTCAAGGACATGCTCCCATCAATGGGTCATATATTAACCCTAATAGGAATAAATTACCATCCACCACAATGGAGGATTAACATTGGTGGGGAATATAGTAGGACTTTTTTGACCTCTTGATCTTAGTCATGTTATCTTGCCCTTCTACAAGGCTAAGATGTTCCTCTTTAGCATGAATGTTCCTTAACCATGGAATGTCAAGTTGTTCACCATTTGGTACCGTATGAATCATTTACTTAAAAAACATCAAGAGCAGCCATTGGAGGTCAAACTATTGTTGCAAGACCTCCCTTTTTCACACAAAATTTCAAGGATGAACATATGCACTTCTGTCTTACATAGACATATAGAAGGAGTCTCTTTCATCCATCGAATACTCTTAGGCCGCCACGTCATTACAAAGTTAAGAGATTAATTTCATTTCAACTGATTATTTCATTTTGAATGTAATTAAAAAGAATACCATGGGCAATTTAACAATTATAGATATTGAATATTGCAGATATGTATGACTGCAGAAAATCTATTTTCCCGCATTGACAAAGCTTCATTTATTGCACGGCCTGTGCAAGAGGACCCTTTAAAAAACCTTGATATGGTGGGAGATTACATCACGGATCTAAGCTTCATTCACAAAGCATACAAGGTTTTTTTAGCTAAAACAAATCCTAAATGAAGATACAGTTATTCTAACTTGAACATGTACAACAACAATAATTTCATATATAAGTTAATTTTTTCTTTAAAATTATACAAGATCATCAATAAATTATTTTGTAGCTAGAGGTCACTGGAATAGAATAAAAGAAAATACCCATTCTTACAAAATTCATATTTAGAATTAGAGGTTTAATATAAATTTGCACATTAACTTGTAAAGCACCAGTCTTTTCCTCATAAATCCCCCTCAAAATTCCATTTCTATTACAAAAGAGCAAAAAAAAGCTTTAGAAATTGATTTTTTTGACAAATCTAACTATGGGATCTTGTGCACTAAGGATCTTGTAAACCAACCTTTTGAGTCTACCTACCTCACCAATGACAGTAATAGATATTTCAAGAAAGCATGGCACTCATTCTTAGATAAGAGATGCATTTAGAACCTTATTGGGTTTTGCATTTAGAGTAAATAAAACAAGTTTTTTTCTACTTGTATGACTAGGTTATTTGACTTTGAATCTTCTTAACTTAATTTTATTGCTCTTCAAAGTTTGAATTTACTGAAATGAAAAATATAGTCATGAAAAATTAAGTTGAATGTCACTTGATTTTCATTCTTCAAAGACTTGTTAAGTAGAAGAAGGTATGAGATAGAAGATAAAACTAAGTTGTTGATAGCTCTAAGGTGGAATTGAAACACACTAATCCAACAATGAGATTGTTCTAAACTAAACCTTGTGAAATTTTTATTTTTTCTAAATTCGGGAAAATTAAATTCAAAAACAGTCCAATGTGATATTTTCTCAAAAAGATGCTATGATTTTTTGGAAAACAAGATGCTCTATAATCTTTACATCACCAATCAAAATGAAATGATCAAAGCTTTTAATGTAGACACACATATGATCTATAAGGAACAAATTTATAAGAAAATTATTTAAAGTTTTTGTGGATTTCTTTTGGTGTCTAGTGAGGTGATAATTGTGCTTAGAATGGCATAACTTTTGCTCCCAAGCATTAATTGAAATAAAATAATACCAAAATTTAGACTAGAGAAGCCTACCCAAAATTCATTTTGTCCCCCCAATAAGGACTTTGGTCCTTTAGGGGTTAATAAATTCATATTCAATTGACATTTTTATTTTTTTCTTGGTGTATGAATATATGATGATGAACAGTGCATATTGAAAGGCCTCATTTTTTAACCCCTAAAGCACCAATTTGCATTTTTGACAATATAGCCATTTTGGGCAATTCACTATAAATAAATAAATTTAAAAAAAAAAAAAAAAATTATTTTTATTTTTATTTTTTATTTTATTTTATTTTTTTCTTTAAAAATTTTACACAACATGTGCCCAGGAGCACTATTAAGGCACAACAATTCACTTTTTTAAGAAGTAAAAGTTTGAAATTGGTTTCTAGATTTATATATATGTAAAAAGATTTAATCATTCCATTTTGATTATTGAGATGAGAGTTCTACGGAGTTTTAGCTTGCAGGCAATTATGTATTCTCTACTCTAAAATAAACTTTGAAGTCCTTTATTTAACTTTATTTTCAATATTTTCAATAACAAAATAAAATCATAGGATGGAGATTGTTTATAACAACATTACAACCATTGGATTAGCATTTTTAATTCCATAACTAAATGCTTAACAATTTGGTATTTTGAATCATTATCTATTTCTTTCTACTTACTATTTTTTTCCTATATGTTGTACAATTTCAAATGATTTGAATTTTTTCAAGCATGTAGCCAACTTGCCTTGAAGAATGAATCCTAAGAAGCAACACCAACATGGACATTTTTTCATACAAATATGACCTTATACTAGAAATGATCATTTTGGAGCATTTTTGGTAAAAAAATTAGTCAAAAATCTTTCGGATTAATCATGTAGAGTCACATGTTCAAATTTCATTTCAAAATTGTGAATTGTATCATAGAAATTTGTCATTTTTTATAATGCTAAGTTGCTAAATCAAAAAATATTAATGAAAGTACTCTAGAATACAAAGATGAGAAAAAGATAGGGGCATACTTTGAAAGTGAGTTGCTAAAGCTAGTGTCCACTCATCTCATGTAAGTATATTTGATAATTTTACAAACACATGCAGTCAACCTTGGCGTAACTCTCTTTAGCAATTGTGACCAATCAGTAATTGCAACAACACATATGGAGAGTTTAAAATTTAAAAAAAAAAAAAAAAAAAAAAAAATTCATATGGAGAGTTTAAAAAGAAAAAATAAGAAAAATAATATTTTTTTTGAGTCTCATAGTTTCTTTATGGTTTCTTCGGTCCACATAAATGGTGATGTCACTTTATTAAAAGAAATACTTATTTTTACTTTTGACCCCCAATGGCATCAAATTCTATACTCAAAATGATGAACAAAAGATTTTTGGTAATGCTTGACTAATTAGCTTCTCATTCATCCAAAATAATATTTGAATATTCAAGCATAACCTTTCTTTTATGACTAATTTTATGAATTTGAGGCAAATGACATACATATACAAAGATATAAGCAAAAATGTGCAAAACTTCAAAAAGAATTCAAACATGGAGATCAACTTCAACTTCAATTTCATTTCAAACCTCATGCCTCCATCCAAGAGAAATCTCATCAATATCACTACATAACATTGTAACATGATTCAACAATGAGCCAAGAGTGTCTTTGAGAGTCAAAGAGTCTTGTAATTAATTCTGTTGACAAGTAATAAATCTCCATGCACCCCAATTACTAATTTTCCTACTTGGTCTTACATTTGGAAAAGTATTTTTTGAGGTTTCAGCTATTGATAGAGACAAAATATATCAGCTAGGCAAAAGACACAACGTGCCTTGCTGCATAATGTCATGGACAGAACATAAAACACCGCTGAAAAGCTCAATTTTTTTTCACGAGCCCTATATTTATACCCCACACTTTAAGGTTCAGAGAGTATATACTCAACAAGTCTAGTCATTAAACAAAGGACAAGAAAATTCAAAATGCCGATGAGAGTTTATATACAAAAATGCCCAAAATTAGACAAACATTAATTAAACCAGTCCACAATTTGCTTTCAATTAGCAGTCTTCATCAAGGACAGTAAGTTCGTCAAAATCTCCACTTGAAACCAGCTAAGAGTGGAGGAACTATGGCAGTCCCTCCTTAAAACCCATAGCAGTTGTACCAGCGACTTGAAGCCCGAAGAAACGTGCATGCCGTGTGTGTTGGCAATTACAACCAAAATTGCATGTGTGTGAGATCACTGGTCTAAACCTGGTCCCCCAAAAATGAAAAGAAAATACTTCAGAAACACACATTTTAACCACTGCAAAGCTTCTCCAACGCTGCGTTTTCATCGCCCCCACAGCTCTCCAGCGCAACCTTCGCTGTGTCCTCCGAGAATCCCATCTCCACCAGCTTGGCTACCTGCAAAGTCCCAGGATTTTTAATAAAGATGAAAATCCGGACACTGTAACGTCAGGGAAGCGAGATACGAGCAGAGAGGATCTAGAAGCCGGAAGACCGAAAACCAATTCATCCTTCTAAACACAGTCAATCCTCTCTAACGCTACTGCTTTGAGGAGACGAATGGGCTTTCTAATGGACTCTATCATGTGTTCACAACTTGACATGTGTCCAAGCAGATGTGGACAACATGAAAGATTTATGAGGATATGCAATTCCAGAGTGTCGTTTCAAGAGGGTTGTGTACAAATGAACATCACTTGAAAAGACCTGGAGAGTAAATGAGGTAAGTGTAACCTTCTCCTGAAGTCCAAGAGACCCCCTCTTTGCAAACGTCTCAGTCCAGTACCGAGCAGTACCCTGAAAAGTTGCATAGTCTCGCAGATACTGCAAAATTCAGAGAAATACCAATCAATGTTTAGAAGGTGAAATTCAAGCATTATTTGTCTTGATACTTCATTTGAAATGACGAGATCGAAGTTGCCCAACTGATATTCAATTTATACTGACGAGAGGAAGCTGAAAAATTGTCCACTCGACGCAATTCATTTTGATCAAGAAAAATTATAACCTGCTGCGCGACAACTGCATCTTGAGGATCATCAGGCTCCGGGGTTGACAAAAGTGCTTGAAGAGAGAGAAGAGCCGTTTTCAAAGTCAGAGCTGGACTCCACTGGTCTTTCAAAATGTCCAAACAGATGGCGCCATTCTGGCTGCTCACGTTTGGATGCCTGCAAGCAACAAATTGTGAATTAAGAAAAGCACACTGTTCTCAATACCTGCCAACCGTAATCTCCAGGCTATTCAACAAGCCTCTTTCCTGGGCAAGGAGCACCGTTATCTGAGGACTTAATAATCGGAGAAATTCTTGAAAAAATGATATCAGCAAATACTTCAAAACGAAGCTAACCAAAACTATCCACTTCAAGGCCTTTTGAAGGACAAAATCAATCCACTGCAAGGAAGCTCGGTTGACCAAAACAAAAACAAACGTGAGATCAAGTGAACGTACCAGACTTTTGTAACGAACTGCATCTTCGGTGGCTCAAAAGGATAGGCAGCTGTTCCAAAGCATTCAACAGTCTGATCATTATCACAAGGAGAATGTACAACGTAATCTAACAGTGCACCTCAACAGTTAACGCCCTGAAGGACCAAATTGAAAACCACCAATTTGATTGATAATATTGTGAAAAAACGTCAGATGGAGTCAAACATTATGTTGCCAGAATCTGTAAAGAACCTGTGAGTTACATAAAATATGAGGTTGCATTCCGGCTTCTCGTCTTTCGGGATTAGTGTCCAAAACAAAATGTTCTAGAGAAACATACGACTCATGCCTGAGAGAGACATAATGCACGATGAAACCTTCCAAACTACAAACCCCTAGCCCCTCCCCAGCAAAGCAAAGCGCAAAAAAGAAAGTCTCCAACTCACATGGCAATTGGATGTCGACGATAAAGATGCCCCCTTCATAAGGCGTCCCCACAGGTCCACTGATGGTGCCGCGCATCCGCGTCAAGTCCCCCTCCGAGATCTCAATGCTCACTCCGGATAATTTCTTATCACGTTCGATCTCCACGAGCTCTTTCTGAACTCTCGACACATCAAGCATTGCGAGCGATGAATCCCTCCCTCTTTTGAAAATCGAAGAGCCACTCGCAGACGCCACTTTCTTATTGCGCCCGGCTTCCAAATAAACGCTGAAGCGAAATCAAACTTCTCACATTGTCAGACCTAATCAATGGAAATTCAGGTGCACACAATTTCAACGAGCTCACAGCTCTCAGATCATGCAAGTTGATCGAAATTCACCAGGAGCACCCTCACACAAACTTCATGCTTACAACAATTACTCGCATCAACTTCCAAAGCCTACCCTTGTTCCAATTACCAGGGTTTAAATCCTGGGGATCGAACCTTGAGGACTTCGTTCAATGCCGAAGTCCGTTCTTCAACCTCCAATTGTGCTCAAGCATGCTCACATTGACCAATGCCAATGCCAATTGCCAATACCAATGGCGGCCCCCTGAACTAGCTACACAAACCACAGATTACTCTATGGCCTTCGCCAAAACCCTTAAACCCAACCCTCGGGCGCTTCGCTTCTCATCAAGCTCTGCAAATTAACGCACACACATTGACCAGCCTACTACCCAAACCTAAAAAGCAAAAAGAAGACGAACCGTATCCTGTTCCGTAACGAACGAGGGCACCATAGCCAGCCACACAAACCCCAAAACGCCAAAAGCAAAATGCTGCAGCAGCAGCACTTCAGAGATTGAAAAGGGCGCATGTGACACAGAGCGAAAGGGCCCAAGGGAAGGAGGGTCCAAGGTCCAAGGACCAAAGGAAGCGGTCGGTGCCACTAGGCAATGAGTTGCAAACTGCAGGGCGGGAGTGCGTAACGTCACAACAAATCATGAATTTCATTGAATGGGAGGTTGACGGTTTGAATGGGGTTTTCATGTTTTGAGTCAGTGTGAACTTGATGTTTTGAGTTCAAACTTGATGTTTCGAGTGAGAGTTTCTTGAACTCTATCCTACATCATTCTTAACATTTAACCCCAAAGTGACATTCAATTTCTGGGGTTCAAAAACATCATTGCTTTTGAAGCTTTATGAATCTAAATGTCTTCAAGTTATACAAATCTCAACCGTACAATCTTGTAGTGTACATGTTGTAGATGACATGTACAAAATTTGAAGTCAATTGGCCACATAGATTGCAAGATCATAATGTTTTAGTGTTGAAAATGGATGCTGAAATTTTCCCAAAAACACATTTGGAGGTGAAATTTGATTTCTAAACCTACTCAAATGAAAAAACTTTACACTATTAAATGATTCAAAACTAGTATACAAATACATTGGTGGAAAAAAAATTCATTCAATTGACTCATTGTGTCTACAAAACGGCTTTGAAATGTCAAAAATCAGCAAGAAAAATTGCAAAAAACACATCTAAAGCTGAACCTCCTCCTACTAGAATGCTTCTTTGTCACTCATTAATTCTTGGATTAACATGAAATTTTAGCCACACAAACTAGACTAGTATGCGCAATTTTTCCAAAAATTTTTATTGAAAATGGACTCTATATGACGAAGAAACAAGCCGCCGAAGTTCACTATACTCCAAAAATGGCAGGATTTGGAACTTCGAATTGCTCCCATACATTCAAAACAACTTGGATTGACATGAAAGCTTTACCACAATAACTGTACTTCAAGGGGAACAAAAATCAATTTTCTTTTTATTGAAAATGAGCAATGGATGAAGGAGATACAATGCCCCGAAGTTGCAACCCTAAAATACAATTTGGTGAACTCAAATGAAGTTGTGAACTTCGATTGGCTTCCAAAAAATCAATAAAACTTGGATAAATCTGAAAAATTTACCACACAAACTAGAGGGGAGAACGCAACTTTTCCAACAAGTTTTATTGAATTTGGACCTTGGATGCAAGAGTTACATCACTTTGAACTGGACTTGAAATTGTGTGAGGACACTTTCTGTCCTCTTTGTCACTTTGGGGTTAAGGTTGTAACATCAAAATTCATGATATCAATGAAGTTCCAAACATGAAGAATTTTGAGATTCATTGGGTTTGATTACGTCCTCAATGGAAAACCGGCACTTAGATTCGATACTTGTGGAAGAAAAAAAATCAAGCCGTGATCTTGGCTTGTAGAGTCGCAGTCACAATAGCGGTCAGGTCGACCTAATGCACTCACAAGATCCAAACCTTCAAGAGTTATCTTTCCTATGTTGAATATGTTTGTAGTGGCACTTGGAAATTGATTGTGAAACGTTTTGAATCATGGAAAGTGGAGTTTGGTACAATATGTGGCGCTTGGAGACATGGGAAGCCTCGGTTGTTGCATTCGAGGTCAACAATTCATAATCGCACAAAAGTCGTCTTGTACCAACGACGTCTTCAATACAACTGTCATGTTAGCCTGTCAAAAACATTAGTGGGTGGGGCCTTTGGAAAGAATAAAACTTATGCCCCGAAAACGTCCTTTGAAGCAATCCCATCATTGCATCCCCAACACTTTGGTCCTAACCTAAATGGCACTCTGAGACTACTTGAAAAGATTGCGACACTCCTTCATTGAAGCACGAATTGTTGACCTTAGATGTAATGATTGAGACTCCCCACTTGTTTCCAAGCGCCACATATTGTATTAAATTCTTGCTTTCCATCTTTTCAAACAGTTTGAGCATGTTTCTAGAAATAAAGAATTGTAAATTTTTCTTGTTTGGAACTTCTAGGTAGTCAAAAGGAAATTTGTGATTCTTTCCAAATACATTTTTAGACATAATATGAACAATTGATGAATTTTCAAAGTAGTGAAAATATATTCTAGTCTCTCATGAATGGAGGCTATACATTTTAGGCAAGAATCTTAAAGGTGTTGGCTATAGAAACATTTCATAATTAAGTGCAGCTACCTTATAGCAAGGGTTGGTTGGTTCCAAAACTTTTTACTGTGAGGAAAAGTCTAGAACTTGTTATTTACATCTTGATGATCAAAATTGACAATTTGAATTGAATTTTAGATTTGTAGATTCCAAATTAACTAGAGACTACAAAGAAACTTAATTCCTTAATGTATAGAGTGTTCTTCAAAATTGACAATTTGAGAAAAAACATCATACAACACTATTTGAAAGAATATTTGGAATTGGTATACAAATGAAAGTTGTAGATTTTAAAATGTACATTCCATCTATACATTTAGATTCACCAATACTATCACTTATATTTTTTTAACCCCTAAAGTCCCAAGGCCATTTTTCTGTCAAAAAACACTCAAAATTGTCATTTCTGCTGCATTCACCCAAGAAGAATGGAACATTTTTTTAGAATCTAACCGTGGGATCTTGTACTTCACTTGTCTGAGATCATGTGCTAAATTTTTTTTATCAAATTTGACCATACGGATTGGAAGATATTAGCCTTCAAAGTTGGACAAGAAAATTTTCTTCAAGAACATCCTTAGATTGCCCGAAAAACAAGATTGTCCAAAACTTTCTCATTACTAGTCCAAATAGAATGATTCAAAGTTTTACATGCAGAAAAAAATATTATTTTCTTTATTTTTACTTTCTATGATTTTTGGAGGGCTGCCCACCGACCTCTATTTTTGGCTTTTTGTGCAATAACTTTTGCTTCCAGGCACTGATTGAAATAAAAATTAAATCCCAAGAAGCTTATGTGTTTTTCTAGCTTAACAAAAAGTTTAAGTAAATTATGATGAATATTGAGACCATATGAGCCTACCCAAAGTCGCATTTTGGCCCCCGTATGGCCAATGCGACTTTAGGGGTTAATAAATATGGACAATGAAGTTTAAAAATTCCTTCTAAATTTGATCATAAGAAAATATTATAATTTTTTGAGTAAAATTTGTTTGAATAGATTGTGAAATGAGGTTCACTTAACATATTGGTGATTTTTTGAAATTTTTTGGTTCTTTAAATCTATGAACTAATTTCACAATCCACTTTTGAACCAAAGTCAATGCAATTTTGTCTGAGTCAACCACTTGACATACTTCCACATTTATAAATTTTTTTTTAAAAGTACTCTAACAACACCAAATCTAACCATTAGATAGGACAACAATTTGATATAGTATCCCCACAAATTAAGATGACTTTCATCCAAGCAATAATGACAAAGAATTAATTATGAGTTTCAATCTGTAAGTCACCCATAAATTGGATGTTTGAGTGCTAAAGGATTAAAATTAACCAACCACAGTACAATTGGAGACAAATTTTTACATATATATGACAAAATAAAAATTATAGAGTTAAATTCAATTTTAACGATGAATGCCAGCGTGCAAGAGAAAATGGAGTTAGTTGCTTGATCACTTTTCAATCCACATCGATTCATATGATGATCATTCTTCATGGTTTTTCAACATATATTTGTTCTCAATGCAATCTTTCTTTTTGCTTTGACCTCTTTGTGTACATTCACACCATCATTGATGAAAATGTAGGGGTAATAATTTTTACCATATGACAATGCATAGAATCTAAAATATAATTATAGTCACATAAGGAAAAATATGCCGTTCTAGGTTGAGAGTTTGTTCACCTAAGGAATAAACATAACTTTCAAATGGTAAAGAAGGGATAAAGACCCCACTTTCTAATGTATATTTCACTATTTAATTCCTCCTAAACATCATTTCATTTTGAAGATCAAGGTAAAATATGAATTTTTAAGAATTAAGATGCATTTCATTGATTATGCATGCCATGTACCATATTACATTTAGGTGAAGATTTCCTGATTTTGTATGAACATTTAAGTTGAATTTGAAATCTTTACTTCTTGAGTCATACATTCTTGTCTTTAATGTGGGCATATCTTTGAAAACATTACTCATCAATGGTAGTGGGTTTTTTTTTGGTTATTGTCACAAGACACGGCATTTAGGATTAACCCCTAAAGGACCAGCCTGCAGAATTTGGCAACATAAAAAAATTGGGCAGATACATGTGGACAGAGATTTACAAGTTTGACGCTTAAATTTTAATAGAAGTTGTGGACGAGGAGTACCTTTCATTTGAACTAAATTTTATGACATTTGGAAATACGAGTCAAAAGTTATGGCCTAATATGTTACTTTTTTTCTCAACCGGGCAGTTAGGGCAGATCAGAAAAAATCACTTTTTTCAGAAACAAAAATTTGAAACTGGTTTTCCAGAGCTATCTATACGTGGAAAGCTTTTAATCATTCCATTTTGACCAATGAGTCAAAAGTTATGAGGAGTTTTAGTTTGCGGGCAGTTTTGGAATCTCTACTCTAAAATAAACTTTGAAGTCTTTTATCTTACTCAATTTTCAATATTTTTTGAAAAAAATAAAATCATAGGATGTAGATTTTTTAATAAAACATTTCAACCATTGGGATTGGCATTTTTCAATTTCATATCTAAATTCTCAACAATTTAGTATTTTGAATCATTCTCTACTTCATTCTACTTACTATTTTTTTCCTATATGTTGTACAATTCCAAATGATGTGAAATTTTTCAAGCATGTAGCCAACTTGTTTAGGAAAAAGAATCCAAAGAAGCACCACCATTTTGGACATTTTTTCATAGAAAAGTGAGCTTTTGAAGTGCAGCTGCCCGGTTTTTTGCAGGGGTCAAAAAACGATTTCAGTGATTTTGAATGCTTATATCTTGCAATCCACGTGGTGGAAATTTTTGAAATTTTTACCACATATTCTCAAGTCAGCATACTACAAGATCCTACGGTTACATGAGTCAAAAAAAAGTTTTTTTCAAAAATTTGGTACTTGTACTAAAAACGGCAGTTCTTGAGTGTTTTCAGTGAAAACATAGTCACGGAACTTTAGGGGTTAAATCACATCATGGTGTGTTATTTAATGGGCTACAATTATTTACTTAGCCCATATTGTGTTTTTATAGTCTTTAGTCATTACCCTCAAATAGAGTTAATAGTTTATTTTGGTCAACTAGGGTTTGGAGTATTTATGCAAAGAAGCTTCTTTGACTTGACATTTTTGTAAAGTCCATCTATGTATGTTTTAGAAAATGCCCTTTTGTTGTGAGCATCGGTGGCTATGGTGATTTTGCCATTAACAAAGCTTTGAGTTTTCTCTTAAATGCATGTACATTCTTGGATTCTTCCATGGTAGAGTGAAAGAAGCTTGACTAACTTGTGTGAGTAGGATTATTTTGTACATTTTTTCCTCGATAGGGTGTTTTTGACGCTTTCTTGTTTTGATTTTGATTGATGGTTTGATTGACAATTATAGTTAGATGATGTGTTGTGTGTGTGGTGATCTGTAATTATATGACATTATGTAAGAAAGATTATTCGGTTAATACTATAGATAAAACAATTGGTTAAAAAGGCTACATGTAAGTATAGGCAAATTTCTTTCATTCTTAATGTTTATTGTAGAATTTAATTAATTTGTTACATTTTTATAAATGTTAGAAACACAACTCATCAAATAAAATAAAATTGAAAAAAATTCTAATTTATGATTTTGATTTTGAATACACTATATAGACTCTAAGTTTGAAAAGTTGATATTATGTACTAGTTTTTAATATCGTTATGTTACAACTAAGGTCCACTAGTCAATTGCTTTTTAATTCTATTGTTTTAAGGTTTATTCATTACAAAAAATATGAGGCCTCCGGAAGGCCGTTAAGCCTGGACCTCATAGTGATACTACGGAGTTTTTTTTCAAAAAAAAAAATTCAGAAACTGCAATTCTGACGTGGTCGAAGTTCCACGCCAGCGCTGACGCCAGCGCCACATCAGCGTGACGTCACTTTTCAATTTTTTTTTTCGGGAAAAAAAAGAAAAAAAGAAAAAAAGTTATTTTTTTTCAAAAAAAAAAAGATTTTTTTTTTTTTTTTTTTTTCCCGTAATATCACCCGCGGGTCCCGAAAATCAGCACTCACGGCCTTGTTGAGGCCTCATATTTTTTGTAATGGTGAGTCTTTTGACTATTAGTTTTTGTTTCAAACACTTTAGTAGCCTATAAAATCACTATACAAAAGAAATTAACAAATCTTTTAGTCAATATGAATTAAATGTTTGTTAATATGAAATCCCACATCATTGAAGGTTGAAGAAACAACTTCTTCTACTATTTCAATTTTAGGCTAAACCTAAACACTATAATTTTTGTATTCTATTAATTAATATATTTTATTTCTGTGAATGCAACACTTTAATAAAATACATGAATAGAAATCAAATAAATTCATTTATCATTGAAGCAATACTTGAGTTTTACAAACTTGAAGAAGACAAAATAAAAAAAACCTTAGTACAAAATATAATTGACGAGTCCCTTTTCAACATACTTCAATGATTTTATTTAATCAAAATTAGTTGTCTCTCCATTATAAAAGTTCCTATTGTCTAATTACTAATAGTTGCAATGTTAATGTAATGGCTTCAATGATTTTTTAGTTCATTGATATGTATGTACTAAAAGCCATCATGAAGGGGCATTTAGTGTAAAATTTAGACCCTCCAACTTGCAAAGGGTGTTTAGAAGCTTGGCAACGAAGTAACAAATATATTGCCATAATATAATTTAGTTTTGGGCTATTTTGATGTATATTTTAAGAATATACAATGTATGTTCTTAAAATATTCTCTAATTAATTATTTTAAGGAATATAATAAAATTACGAGGCTTTATAAATAGTTCATTTTAATTCCATCTGCATTAAAAGGATTTTGTTTTCCTCTCAAATGGTTTTAAGGATTCTTATGTCATTATGCGCTCCAAAGAAAGTCACTCTAGCAATATCAAAAGAATACTATAATACCATTGTAGTTTTATCATTTTGAATACATGGATATTGGGTTATATTTTTGCACTAAAACAAAAATCAGGTTCATTCTAAGACTACGTGATTGCTAAAACCATACAAATGAAATGTGAATAAAGTAAAATAGAATGTGAACAAATGTGAATAAAATGATGTAATTACAATAGTGCTTTCAATATTATTTTGGCATTAATACAATAATTATTTAATTTGAAATTGTCAATTATATAAAGTAACACTAAAACTATCCATAATCAGTGGATAAC
This sequence comes from Antitrichia curtipendula, assembly GCA_951230915.1. NCBI lineage: Eukaryota > Viridiplantae > Streptophyta > Bryopsida > Hypnales > Leucodontaceae > Antitrichia > Antitrichia curtipendula. The sequence continues at coordinate 10,778,400 of OX579642.1, read as the reverse complement.
TTAATCCCTAAAGTTCTTTGACTATGTTCTCACCAAAAATGCTCTAGAATTGCCATTTCTAGTACAAATACCAAATCTAAGGAAAAAAAACATTTTTGACACATGTTACATTTAGGATATTGTACTACACTAGTTTGAGAAGATGTAGAAAAAAATTCAGAAATTTCCACCATGTTGATTGCAAGATATTAGCATTTGAATTGACAAAAGAACTTTGGGGGGGGAGGGGGGCATACAAAAAAGCGGACATTGCACTTCACAAGGTCACATTTGTATGGAAAAATCTCCAAAATGGTAGTTCTTCTTAGATTCATTCTTGAAGGCAAGTTGGCTACATGTTTGGAAATTTCCAGGTCATTTGGAATTGTACAACATATAGGAAAAAAAATAGTAAGTAGAAAGAAGTAGATAATGATTCAAAATATAAAATTGATTAAGAATTTAGTTATAGAACTGAAAAATGTCAATCCTAATGGTTGTAAAATTGTCATAAACAATTTATATTCTACAATTTTATTTATTTTTTAAATATTGAAATTGAATTAAATAAAAGACTTCAAAAGTTTATTTTAGAATAGAGACTCTATAACTGCTGGCAAACTAAAACTCCCTATAACTATCATCTCAGTAATCAAAATGAAATATATAGATTAATCTGGGAGACCAATTTCAAATTTTTATTTATTTAAAAAGTGAGTTTTTTTTAATCTATCCAGGTTGAGGAACAAACTACATATCACACACAATAACTTTTTAACCATGTAGTCAAAAGCTATGAAAATTGTTGGGCCTTAAAGAAGAAACTTGTTCACATGTTGTGTCGAAATTTCAAAGAAAACAAATAAAAAAATCCATTCGTAGTGAGCTACCCAAAATTGCTATGTTGCCAAAAAAATGCAACGTTCCTTTAAGGGCTAACCATAGACAGTGACCTTTCAGATGTCTTGGTGAAGAACCTGGTCTCTATTTTAAAGGCATGCATTTATTATGCTTCAATAGTAGTCCAATTTGGCTTTTAAATTCATTTTTTGCATGTCAATTGGTCTCAATGGTGCAACGGATTTGGCTTTGAATTATTATTCATGTAAGGTAAAGCCACAATCTCAGTTTTGAAACTTGGTGAGTACACCACCGCTTCAAGTTGTAATCAATCCACGATCAATTTATATATATAATTGTGCAATGACATACCATGTCTTGTTTGTTTGCAACTAAGCTTATATGCACTCTTTTCACGGCAGTACAATTCTTCATTTTCAATTTTTTATATACAATTGTGCACAGACATACCATGTCTTGTTTGTTTGCAACTAAGCTTATAAGGTAGGTACACCCAAAACCGCCACTTTTTGCTATTGAGCCTAGTTATTATTATTAGACTGGTCAAATTTTCATATGTTCTTGTAGACAAGTGAAAGGAGGTTCCAACGCACCAGAGAATATGGCATTTTGATACTATATGCAAAAGTTATTAAGGAACAAAGTTTGGTTCCAAAAGCGTTTCTTCCACATAGGTACAAAACTGATTTTGAAAATGTACACATAGTATAGATGGCGGTTTAAGGGCAGTGGCACATTTGGGTGTACCTACCTTATGCACTCTTTTTCGTGGCAGTACAATTCTTCACGTTCAATTTTTTATATATAATTGTGCAGTGACATACCATGTCTTGTTTGTTTGCAACTAAGCTTAGGGCCGCTTTACACCTAGAGGCCGGGCCAATTTGGTGTGTCAGATGTCAAGAATCATGGCTTGTGATTGGTTGAAAGGCTTGAATCAGCCTCAACCCCTTTACACTTAGAGGCCGGGCCAATTTGTTATGTCAGAGTTTTTTTTCCTCAAATAGATGATCTGACATGGCCCGAGCATGGCCCCAGCTTGTTGAATTGGGTGCACCAAAAATGGGAGCCCAATTCAAGGCCAATTCTTGGCCTGAAGGCCAATGTCAGATTTAATGAGGCTGGCTTCTAACCCAAGAATGGGCTGAAATTTTGGGCAATTGGCTTGGTGAAAAATTGGCCCGGCCTCTAGGTGTAAAGCGGCCCTTATATGCACTCTTTTTTCACAGCAGTACAATTCTTCAAATACAAATACCCATAATAGAAACTCAAACCTAGTTTTGAGTTTGATTCTAGCCTCACAATCTGTGACATAATTTGAGATCTTCCTCCTCATTCACGTTGAACAGAGAGCAACACTAGACACTGAATTAGCCGAATCACAATTTCTGAAAACAAGATTATTTACAGGAAATATAGATAGCTGACTTTTGTATTATCATACCACACATCAAACCATCCCAAGTGAGGCACACAAGTACTGTCTTTTACAAAGACAAAAAAACATTACTCTATCCCCTGCAAAAGCTGAAAAATACCATACCTCTGGACATACCATAGTTTTAGATGTACCCTGACCTAGCAAGTGACCAGTTTCCTGGACCTTTGTCACAGACCCTGCCATCTCCCCTGCACAGAATTTCTAGTTCCAGGCATACATGAACATGTTCAGTCAGATTTTTGTCGTCAGAGGCATTTCCTTGCAACAACCCTGTTGAATGGGTCACTGCTTCCATTCTTGCACTCTCGTACATGCCTGCAGCACATCCAGAAGATATTAAACTAAAAACGTTGGGACCTGATCCCATCTACAATACTGACTCCTCTTACCAACAACAACTCATCTACTCATTCAAACACTTATAGTTGAACAGCCCATTGTGGTCAGAATTAGGAGCTTGCCCTCATTTTGTTGCTGGAAATTTTTCAGTTTTTTTCCCACACAAAGACAAGTGTGAGAAACAATGAGAGCAATTGAAACTATATTTTTCCACCAAGCATGAATTTGATTTCGAAGTGTTCAACACATTATGGCCCCAAAGAGTCTTTAGGCTACCCCATAATCAACAAAATCTGAATCCATAATGCTCATCTTACTCACCTAAAGCAGCCACAATATTCTCTAACATGGAAGGCCTAAAAAGTCAATTCTTACAATGGATTCACATTGAAAAGTTAGAAGTTCCTAATGAGGTCACTAATGACTTCATTACTGTCATCATTAGTGTCATGTAAGACATTGATTGTGACCCAAATCTCACATATTGGAAAAAACAATAATGGGATCATTTCCTAGGTGTCCACATAGCAAAGTGGTTATAAGCATGACTTACCTACATGCATATGGCCTCTGATGATCTTTGAATAAAATGGAGTTGTATAATGTTATTTATAGTAAACTACAATCTTACACTTATAAGAAATTTATAAAAATTGACCTCAAGAGTGTCTATTAGCCCAAAGTGATCTCTAGGCATGTATGAGAGTGCGCAAATAGTATTTTCTACCTTACGATAGATTCCTTTGCAATAAATAAAAAATTGCTTACTTATCCATGTCCCAAATCCAGTCTAGTAGCTTCCAAACCTAATTAGGAAAATTTGGGATACAATCGACCCTCTCTAATTGCACATTCCCTGTATATCCTGAGAATCTGATTACGCAACTTCCACGTCTCAAGTTGTGAACACATGTTAAGAACTTAGGACAGGGCAATTAGAGAGGGTTGAGTGTTTTGCGAGCCCCCAATTTAGGGCTTCCCAAACGCCGGGGAAACGACCAACGCGACGGGCGCTTCTCAATCAAACTGTGAGCTTAGGTTTAGGAGACAAACAAGAGGAGAAGCGGACATCAAGAAGGGGTAAAAAACATACCCTAGCATTACGCTTCGTAATCCTCTCGCTGTCACTGCTCCATAACCTGGGATTTCCACCATGTCTTTGGAAAAACTAATACACTCGGTTATGATCGAAACCTCGACGAAAGAACAGAGGCATACCAATCCTCCAGCTGCATTCTCAGAATCCTCGAGAAGAGGAAACACACGATGATGCACAAACTGCTCATTGAACCCCGCTGCTCAAACCCTGAAATCAATCCCACCGCCTACACATACCTACACTCTTTCAACCTCAATTACCTCTAACAAACAGCAAAATGCCAACACGAACTCAAATTGAACAGTATTGCAACGTAACCAATCTCGATGGCCACAAGCTCCAGTCAAGAAAAGAAACGCGAATGGAGCTGCCAATTAATGCAGAAAGAAACTGAAATCGGTACCGATTTACGACAACTCCAACATGCAGAAGGCGCAATTGCACTGAAATTTTCCGAATTGAGAAACTGGGGTTGATCTCCGATTCGCTGGAGAGAGCAAATTTCGCAGAAGAGAGCAAATGCGAGATGCAGTGGCCTGGCAAGTGGCAATCATCTGCAACAATCATCTGCAACAATCATCTGCAAAAGTGGGGTCTGGTACTACTGTATTACCCAAGCAACCAGGCCCCCTCGAGTTTGAGGAAGGGCTCCTTCCATCTGGGCCCTCCAGATGGTTGGCGGGGTCTGGTTCGTTGCTTGGCTTGGTAACCTGGCTGCTTCGGTGAGTTTTCAGATGCCCTGCCATCTGGTTTCGAGATGCCCTGCCATGAACTGAATTGAATAAACTCATTCAATAAACTCTCTTGCTTGGTGGCCGTTAAACTTATTCTTGGCTAGTTGGACATGCTTATAACTTAAGTGGGACACTAAGTTAAATCCAGCTTATGAAGTGGGCTGAAGAAGATAGTTTTCGATGGTTTTAGGGGGGTAACAGTAAAAAAAGTCCCCTAATGTGAAAAATAAAATAAATTCAGCAGTTTCTCTAGGGTTTAAAATCCTACTTTTTCACCATTTATGGGACGGGTTTAGCGTCCCACAACATTCTCATGTGATGAAGGTCACAATTTGATCATATTCAAAAGGATCCTCCTCTCCAATCTCTCTCAAAGAATTTGTTGTGAATTTTTATAATACATTCCATCCTCAAATTGTCAATACCTTAATCCTAAACCCCTAATGTATATTAATAAATGCATTTGGCATACTTGATATATCACATACATATCACTTAATATTTCATATGTAGTTATAATGATTTTAAGATGTTTCCTTAAATTATAAACTTTATCATCATTACGTTACTAATCCATAAATTTTCTATCCCTACTATGGTTTAGAAGATTTTCTCCAATGCTCTTAAATATTCTTGAATGTTCTTTTCATCACATCTTAAGAGTACCTCTTCTTTGATTGATTCTTACTAAATTCCCTTGTACAATGTCAAATGTCCTCACTCTTTATAGTTCCATTTTGTAATCATACTTTACTCCCAAAGTGTATTAATAACGGAAGAGATAAAACATAAGATTAAAAATTTGAATAGTGCTATTAAATTAGGCCATTCAATTAATGAATTAAAAATGTACATAAAATCACTACTCTTAGAGTGTTACATTTCAACCCATCACAACAATTTTCATACATAGAATGATTGCCAATATAGTATTCGCTATCATTTAAAAATCGTAATGGAGTGGAACTCAAAAACTTAGGGGTGAATGTAATTATATTTTCTCCATTGTGTCAATTGTGACTAATGTTTGTGGCTTCTATTTAAGGAGTTAGTGAAATTAATCAAGCTTGACATTTACTTTTAAGTTCCATGTCTAAACAACCATCTACCTAAACACAACATTGTAATCATGAAAATTTCTGCCCGTTCAAAATTGATTTACAAGATGTGAAATTGTTGAAAAAGATGTGGAATTGTTCTTTAAGGATTTGAATATATATTAGAAAGGTGGATGCAAAGTTTGTTTAATTCAAATGAATTGTTTGGTGTTATTCATTTAGTGAAGGTTCAATTATAGTGGTTTTAACTGCTATTTTATTATGATAACTATATTTGCATATATTATATCCAACATTTGAATCATGCTTTATTGTTTGCTTCAATCATATGTATGTATTATATATATATATAAAGTTTTATTATATATAAGTTTATGGCAATTCCAATGTTTGATAGTGAGTATTATTTGAATATGTTTTTAAAACTTAAAGAATGTTCAAAGTTTGTTAATTCAAATGTGACTAATGTCCCTAACCTAAAATATAGTGGGTACTCACATTAGTAAATTGTAAACTAATTTTTTGGAAAGTTTAATCTTATTTAAACATTAAAAAATAAATAGAAGTGAAACATTTAAAATTAAAAAGATTGTGCGTGCAATACGAATTTAGTTCAAAAGTGTAAATAAACTCATTTCTAAAACAAATGTAAACATTAATCCGCAATTGTCTAAAGACTTTAGGCAATACCAAAAGCTATTATCGGGAGCTATAATGAATTGATGTTTCTTTAACATTTATTTATCTTCAACTCCAAAGAGTATATACGTGTCATCTATATTAAAAGACATCCACAAAGTTGAATTCAAATCAAATGCATAGATATTTTCCAAATAAATTTATAGAATAAAAATTCCAAAGGTCACTAAAATTCCAATTTCAACACTTTCATTTTTTCATTTTATATGATTGGTTGAAATAGTAGTGAAGTGGTTTATTTGAGATTTTGTTCTATAGAGGTGTCTTCAACTTTTCTTGAATGCAATAAGACGACAGTTTCATAGGTTGAAATGTTGCACATTATGCAAAGAAAAATTTCAGTATTGTACATTAAATTCTTTTGGCCAATCAATCCAACATTCATGAGAAAATGAGAATTTTTTAATTTTTTATATAATTTAAAAAATAGTATTATATAATTAACTTGATGTATAAATAAAAGTTGGACATTCCTATTTTAAATTC